>CABHPR010148865.1:22098-37605 GCA_902168415.1 Peromyscus melanophrys | reverse complement strand
AAAAAAAAAAAAAAACCTGTTTAATAAAAATAACTAACTTCTCCAAAAAGACAGTGTCCCACTGAACACCCATGAGCACGCTGTGAGAACAGTGTATATTTTCTCTGAGATTCTGAGGGAAGGAGACCCAGCCTTCTCCCCTAGACTGAGTGTGGCATCCACGTGTGAGAGCACCATATGGGTAAGGAATGTCCACACAGAATAAAGATGGAAATGAACAACAAACTTGCTGGAATGAGGTGCTTTGGGGGGAAAAAGGGAACTGAATGTAACTTTGATGGAGGGCAAACTAAATATAACTTCGACCTCAGGCATCAAGGAAGGGGAGTGCTAATGCCGTGTTTCCTTCATTAGGTTCACCACATGGGAAACCCACCCTGTGTAAAATTGAGACAAACAAAGGATTTAAATTGAAATGTGAGGGTGGCAACTGCTGACTGTTCTACATAATCACGTTTAGAACATTGAAAATCTGTTCTGTAGGCACATATTAGAGCAAAAACGGGAAGAGAGTAGCCCAGGCCATGAATCGCCTTTGGGCTGTTAGTTATAGATTGAATTTAATCATTTTTTTAAAAAAATAATGTACTGTGATCCTACTTTTGGAAAAATACCTTAGCCTGCCTGTTTATCCACTGTTCAGTCATTATAGATAATTAGTCTGCTTGCATAATGCAAATGGAGATGAAAATGTTAAAATGGTATGCATAGGTACAGATGTGGACAAGGACCTGTGGCCTCAGTGGGCTTGACCACACCCATCTGCAAAGGTAGGTATGTTTGGGGATGTGGCACACTGAGCAGTGCTTTTTTTCCCACATAAGTATTAAGGAAAGTAGAGATGGCTAGGTGAGTAGTGAGCTTGCCTTGCAATCATAGGAAGCTGAGGGTAATCCTTACAAAACATGTTCAAAGAAAAAGAAAACCCAGATGTGCTATTGCTCACATATCATCCCAGCATGGAGGAGGTGGAGACAGATATATTCCTGTGGATCATTCATTGGCCTGCCAGTCAATAAAACCTGTGAGTTTCAGGCTACTGCGAGACTCTGTCTTCAAAGAAAACAGAACAGAGTCTGAGGACAGATACTGAAAGTTGTCCTCTGGCCTTCGTATTCATACACACCCCCATGGGTTTGTGTATCCTGTCCTGAACTACTAGAAGCTTGTGCATGGAGCTGGTGTGATTTATTTGAAAACTGAGATGGCAATATAAAGGTAATCAGTGTGCATAATCAATTAGGCAGAAAGGCTTGTAACATTTTTGTTTACACTGTGGCTGGTATGCAAAATGACTGATACTGAAGTGTTATCCACAACAGTTGTGGTACTATTTTATCTGAAGCAGATTCTATAACCAATACGTCAGATGTCAATATTTACAAAATAAGTAATACACGCACCTAATTATGTCTCTGAACATTAGGAAAACAAGGGGATGTGGAGTGCTTCAAATAACTTGGGAGAATATGGGATTTTCTTCTCTGATGGCGACCCGTCCTAGTTCGAACCATTGTCTGGGAGCTGTTCAATAAATTTTCAGAAAAAGTTCATGACAACACATTTCTGCTGCCACTGGCAGATTCTAAAAGCCAATGCAAGCCTACACAAGAAATTGCTGCAAAATAAAATTGGTATTGCTCATCATCTTTTACCTTTAGGAGTCAACCTATTCAGCTCTCAGACTCAGGGTGGAGGTCTTTTCATCCATGTATAGAACAGGCTTTGGATTCCTTTTCTGTATCCATCACATCCCTATCTTCCTCAGCTTCCAAAGCAATCTTTGTTATGGGTACAAAAGCTATTCTGTTTCCCTAAAAGCCACAGGTTCCCACACCAATGAATCTTCATTTGCTGCCCACTCCAACAGAGTCGCTTGTCTTCCTGGTTTTTCTAAAATTTACTAAATCTATTTTCAACTCCAAGGCAAACTCATTGTCATCTCCTTGAAAGACCCTTTGCCATCCCTCTGGGGGACCAACCAAACACCCATCAGTGAATCTCTAAGGTGGTCTGTGGTACATGCACTGAGAAGCTCCAGGTGATGTCACACCACTCCCCGCTTCCTGTCTGATCCCTGATGTGCTGATAGCAGTCAGTGGATGAATGCCTTATGTGCATGCTGGGCTAAAGCACACTGTGCTACAAAGAAATCATCATCATGTTTACAGTCAGGTACAGTTGACATTTTAGAAGGAAATGGCCTAAGAAAAAGTCCTAATGATTTTCACAGAAGTACACTGGTATCCCATTGGCTGGGGGACAATCCATACAAACATCCTGTGTCTCCAAGGGGTCTTTACTTCCTTGAGTCATTGCTGTGCAGGCAAGTGGTGATTTCCTTAAGGAGCACGAATATTTTTTTCCCCCCGAGATAGGGTTTCTCTGTGTAACTTTGCGCCTTTCCTGGATCTCGCTCTGTAGACCAGGCTGGCCTCGAACTCACAAAGATCTGCCTGCCTCTGCCTCCCGAGTGTTGGGATTAAAGGCGTGTACCACCACCGCCCAGCCAGGAGCATGAATATTAATAGGTCACTGACTTCACTTCATATTTGTGTCAGGACTGAATGGTATCATGAAAGCCTGAGAGCTGCTAAAACACACACTCTGACTCTGATGTGGGCTCTTGGACATTGCATGAGCCTATTGCCAAAGCAAGCCCCAACACTCCCTGTCTCTGGTGCACCACTGAACCTGACAGTGTTATCAAAAGCAGACACATGTGGCTGGAGCCTGAGTGCTGAGCACCAGGCTGGAATGAGGCCAAAGGGGAGGAATCCATGGAGTGCTAGATGTGAGAACGCTGTATATTTCCATTGTGGCCAACCCCCCCACCACCACCACCACCACCAAGCAGTAGTTGGCAGTGTGGTTGCTGAGGGCTTCAGTCTCAGCAGGCACCGGATCTGTCCAATCCATGGAACCAGGTAGCTACCTGGGAATCTGTTGTGGAGTTCATGACAACGAGAAAGGCCTGCTTCCTCTGTCCTTGTGCAGCCTGGCCACCATTTCTGGGCCAGTTCCTACATTCTATCCCCCGCGCACCCCAGAAGGCAAAACCCAAAAAGGACTGTAACTCTTGAGTTAGGTGTGCAGTTCTAGCACCCAGGAGGTTAAGACAGCGGGGCTGCAGTTAAGTATGAGACCCGTCTACATGACAGAGAGACCCCCCACCTCCAACCCCCCACCCCCCGCGTCACAAACAAACACAGTCGGTAGGGAACCTCCTTTATTAACTCCTCATGAGCAACTCTTCACGGCTTCTACACAAGTAAGGAACAAAACATGGAGAAATGCTTATTTCAGCAACTTTCTGCAAATTCCCCATTCAAAGGGTTTGGCATTTGATTGTTACTTGTGTGGTAATACTTGTGAAGGACACATAGAAAAACATCCCTATAGACCTGAAACTACAGCCTTACTGAGAGATAGGCACGAGACAGGAGAACAGCAGTGGGTACTCCCATGAGACACAAACTCCAGAGCTTTGGAAGGTCACGGCAGTGCTGAGGGATGTGGCTAGTTAGTCTATATAAACTAGGCAGAATCTTGCTTCCCAACCTAGGGCCTTGAATTCAGTGTGACCCAACCAGCTGATGGCAAAGGGCTGCCTGCTTCATTTAGAAGAGTCTTGATCTGAAAATCCAACTTTTAGAGTTTAGAGTCCAACTTTTGTCTATACCTCTAATAAAAACAATAGCAGTGATGACTACAATAATGATAATTGATTAATGGATGAATCTGTTTCCAAGAAAGGAGGAGACATCAGGTCAATTATAAACACCTCCATTTTATACACAAGAATCAAAGTAAAGTCAATGATTCAAGCGCACGCACACACACACAGGGCTGTGTTATCTCATAGCATGGCCTCAAGATGAACAGGAGTGTGTGTGTGTGTGTGTGTGCAGAAGACATAAAATACCAGGTATAGACTCTCGTCCTGCCAATCCACATTTGATAGCTCACCCAGTCCAACAAGAATGAGAACTCATTGGTTTCTTCAAGACTGAACCGACTTTCAGAGAGCATCATTAACTCCATTGTGACACTGAAACCCTCAGGACCCTTGAGCTTTTCAACAGTCTCCCACCTCTTCACCCCATTCAATGGGATGCATGAGTTTCTAAGGCCATGGCCACGTCTGACGTGTAGTAAGTGTGTCCAGGAGATATCCAGCACAGACTAGCTGAAGAAGCTGACCACTGCTCACTTTAGTTCTATTTTACACTGATTTCTTCTGCTGTATCATCCTGCTAGCTTTTATTTTACAGGAGTGAGGGTTTCTTTCTCCTCTGAGCCTTTGACAAGCTTCCAGCTGGCTACCTCTGCCTATTCTTCTGCCAAGGTGCCTTTGCCTAAGGAGGATGGAGTTTCCCTCACGGATCTCTGTGAGGACCTAGAGGGATGAGATACATGGTCAGGTGCAGGGGTGGCTGTCTGTGCTTCACCCCTGAAGCACCGCCCCTAAAAGTCAGCAGGTAACTGCTAGGTACCTGCCCCCCATGGGGCATGGCCAAGGGGGGACCCCTTAAGACCTGAAATGCGTACATGCTCACGCTCTTGACTACCTCGTAGTCTTAGATGCTGGATGCTGGTATGGCGGATCAAGGCAGAGTTCTCCAGAGAACCATGTTGGACTGCACCTCACCTCTCCTTTGCTTGTTGTAAGTTAAAAATCAAAATAAATCCCTCTGACTATCAGACAGACTCTGTGGAATTGCCCCAAATTGCCACTTTAGTCAGGCCTCAGCACAAAGGGCAACATGATTCTGGAGGGGATACTGAGCACACACGTGTGTGTGTACATGCATGCATGAATGCCTGTGTGTGTGTGTGTGTGTGTGTGTGTGTGTGTGTGTGTATGTTTATGTCTGTTTGTGTGCCTGTGTCTGTGTGTCTGTGTCTGTGTAGATCAGAAGACAACTTGTAGAGGTTGGGTGTCTCCTACTTTGTGGGTCCCTAGGATAGAACTCATGTCGTCAGGCTTGACAGCTAGTGTTTTTACCCCTCTGAGCCACCTTGATAGATGACTCTAACAATTCCATGCACTCCTGATTTTGCAAGCTCAGACTTGCTGTGTGCTATTTCTTTGTGGTCTGGCATCAGGATTGTGAACAGGTTGACCCCTGTAGGACCAATGCCTTTTGCCCGGGGCTCAGCATCTGATTCACTTTGACCAAGAGAACATTAGAAAATATGATGCAGGGGATTAAGAAGTTCTTGTTTCTGGCTCTTGCCTGATTTTGCTACATTTGGATCCCGAAAAGGACCTTGGGAAGATGTTCAGTCTAGTATATGAAGGCTAGAGATGGCATAGACCAGTCCTCTCTCCCCAAGAGACTGTTTTCAGATAAGCACACTGATGGAGCCTTCTAAAACTACTTTGCTGGGGTTAGAGGTGGGCTTCTACAGGTCCAGGTGGAACATTCTTCCATAGTCTATAGAACATCTAAAGGCCAGAAAGATGCTATCAACCTCTGAATGGAAAAGTCAGTCTGTGACCCAGGCGGAACAGTTCACGAGAATGGGTGCCAGGAAGACTCAGGTTGGCTTTCAGGAACAACACTGAGGGCTGGTTAGGTAAAATCAGTCAGATATGAAAACTGACACACTGACCCTTTTCTCTAGCCATCAGTTCTCATGATATGCCTGACCTCTGTTCAGACACACAGCGGCCTCAAAGATGAAGGTGGTGCTGAGAATAGTTCCTGTTAAAGCCAAGAATCACATGGGTAGTCATTCCTGAAAGTCCACCGTTCCCAGTTGGTCCCATTTGGCGCTAATGCAATCCTAGGGGAAGCTGAAAACTAAACACTATTATTAGCAATGACAGAAAGCTTTTAGCCAGGCTCCCCAATGCAATGATGGATGCTGTTTATCATATTTTACCTGTTGCTTTTAAACTTTCCTTGTCAGAATGAATCATGGCTGAGGGAAAGGGGACCAGATTATAGACAATGCGATTTGTCTAATCGCAGTTGCCCCTCGTCAAGAGCCGTGAGCAAATGTAAGCAGAAGCAACCGCCAGGCTGGAAATCACTCTCCCTGCCAAACCTGTCAAGGGTGCACCTGGCCCTGTAAGAAATTTCTGTGAAGGAGGCGGTTCCTTTCCTGTGCCAGGGGAGTGGTGGTGTAGGCTTGACTCTTGGTATCTGATTGGTTGATAATGAAGATTAATTTATTTATCCCTTATCTACGTAAATTAGAGCACAGAGAAGATGTCTTACAGCTGTGTAGAGCTTGCCCTTAGAGACGCCTCCCTGCACTCCCCTTGTCAGCCTTGAAGTGTGTGGAAACCCATCATGATGGACTCCCGTGTGCCTTCCTCCGGCATTGTTGGTGCCCTGATAATTCCAGGAGAGCAACAAACACATACAGAGCTGTTTAACAGCAATCTCAATGTTTATCCCACTTCCTTCCCCCTTCTATTGCATATTCAACGTGTTTCCTATTCCTGGAAGGAATAAAAGAGTTTGAGGGTCACAAAAATCAATACTCTGACAAACTCTGAACTTGCGAATTTTGAGGTTGAGCTCAAGATTCATTTTATAAAACAAATAATGCACAACAAAATATAAGGCAGTTGCTTGCATCTCACAGAAGTAACGGTGGCCAAGAACACAGTGTGTAAGGAAATAGTGTGCACAGTGACAAGTGTGGTAGTGTGATTGTAACAGGGAAAAGTGTGAGAAATACGTAGCCGAGGTCTCCAGCCGCTTTAGTTCTGTCCATCACTTTTGGATGACACAGGGGTTTAGTTACAGTCCTGACATGTAAATAGTGTCCCCGTGGTTCTTCTGGCAGTTGTGTAACTCATTTGTAAGAATGAGCTCCAGATGGGACTCAGAAACAAGTCCCCCCGATCCCAGCCTACATGATTGTTGTGGTCTAGGTGGGGACCATACTTCTGTTACCTTGGACTGGGGTGACATCTCGAAGCTTTAGTTAGCTCACTGTAGACGTTGAAGTACACTCTTAAATTGTAGTCAAGTTTGAGGGATCCATGAAATAACGTGTAAAAATATTAAGCACGCGAGGCAGGGAATTTAGCTCAGTTTGTAGAGTGCTTGCTCACTGTTTGTCAAACTCTACGTTCAAATCCAGCGCTGTGCCAACCAGGCATAGTGGTTCATGCCCATAATCCCAACACTTGAGAGGTAGAATAAGGAGGATTGGAAACACAAGGTTATCCATCCTGAACCATGAAACTTTTCAAAAAAAAAAAAAAAAAAAAAAAGGAAAGAAAGAAACCTACCAAAACCAAAAATCAAAACCAGAAATACTCAACATAGCACCCACTGTGATGTAGCTCTTAATAGGCGCTAGTTCTTGTTGTTACTGTTGTTACAAATAAATCACAATTTTATCAGATCATTTCTTAAACTAGCTTTGATTGAGAAGTAAAGGAAAATAGGGAATGGATAGGTTTATTATTGTCATTGTTGTTTATTGAGTTCACATGTCACAGGGCACATGGGGTAGTCAAAGGACAAGTTTGTGGAGTCAGTGCTCTCCTCCTACTTTGTCTTGGATTCTGGGGATCAAGCACAGGTGGCCAGGCTTGAATGACAAGTCTCTTTCTTTTCTGAGCCAGCTCTTGACCCCAAGGTACTTTTAAAATCTGAGTGATGGGAAGGAGTTTGAAGAGAATCGGTTAGCTACAAAATGAAGAGTGAATAGAGGAACGAGATAAAAGTGGGTATCCAGGCGCATGGGGCTAACCATGAGCAGAGAGTGGAAAACAGGAGGGACAGGCACAGGAAACAGTGGATGTGTGGAGCTACTGTGTGAGCACTGAGATGGCAGAGAGCTGTAAGAGCGGATTGGGCAGATGCCAGGTGCAAAAAGGCCCTGGTTTAAGGTGAACTGGTTCCGCATTTCCATCTGTCTCACCCAGGTCCATGGACTCCTACCAGTATGGTCTCCCAGGCTCTTCCACTCCTTCCTTGTTATGCTCTGGAAGAAGCAGGAAGTTCTCTTGTCTTCATTAGCGAGAATTACTCGTACAATTAAAGCATCGGGTGGGTGTAGCCTCTTTTCTGACTTCTCTTTCAGAAAATGAATCTTTAACTCCATCTGCGTGTCTGTCTCCAGATACAAACCTCCCCTTGGAGGGTCCTTCGGAGGCAGCTCTGAGATCTGAGTCTGACCATTGGGGCATCAGGTCTGGTGGCTAGCAAGCCCACTTGGTCACAAGTAAGTGAACCTCCACATCTGGGTCTCACCTGTAATAAATCCCCTGCTGTCCAATTCCCAGGTCTCTTTTTCTGTTTGTTTTCAAATTGGGTTTGAAATTGGGAGTGTGGGAGCCTACAGATCCCACATAAAATCCAGAGGAGAGCATGGACAATGGGGCAGTGTCCTGCGTGTGAGCCAAGCTCTCAGATGGGCTTCACATTGACCGTCTGGTTTTACTTTCACAATGGACCTTTTTATTCTGGGGAGAATCTGAGACTCTAAGTTCAACTACATCACAGAGCTTGTGATCAGCGAAGGCAGGTTTGAGTTTAGAAGTCTTTGAGCTGAGGTCTGTGTCTTGCTAATACTTCACTCCTGATTTTCAATTAAGCCTATTAAATTCAATTTTTCTTTCTCTGTTCCTTCCTTCCTTTTTTCCTTCCCTCCCTTTCCTCTTTCTCATCTTCTTCCTTTTTTTTTTTTTTTTATTTTTTTTGTGTGTGTGTGTGTGTGTGTGTGTGTGTGTGTGTGTGTGTGTGTATGGTTCTCACATTCCCACCTAGAGCTGAAACTACTCAACATGAGCAAAAGAAAACAACAGCCATTCTTTTCCTTGGAAAGCGGATTTGCTGCAGGCTCGAGTCCCCGGCACATGCTTATCGTTTAATACATTTATGCGTCGTGAATTGTTACTTTACATGGGTTTTGGGGATTTGGTGAAATCACACTTTAAGAACCCCCAGCATTACTGAGTGTCAGAAAGGGAAGTGAAGGGTGAGCTGGAAATTTCGGAATTGAATCTGTGCCAGGAACATGAATAGGATTCAGATCCACTATACGGTGGTTCTACAGCCACCACTTCCCAAAGCCCACCCATCCTGGAAAGATAAAAATGACCCAGTGCAAGTGTTGTGTGGGAGCAGCAGGCACGATGCAGATTCTTCGCTGGTCGACTTTGCAAGGCTGTTTTGAAAATAAGTTGAATTTGGTGTTTTCCTGCCTCTGCCTCATCCCCCGGTAGCTGTCACACACATGGGAGATGGGGACAGTAAGTGGGATCCTCTGTGCCTGTGTGAACCCCTTTGACATATGGGTGGCATTTAGAAGTAGTTGTTGAGTTTAAGACTGCCCTATTAGGTATAGAATGCCTTCCAGTATGTTTTCTGCGTGGACACAAACAGCCCAGCTATGCACCACAGCCTTGATGATCTTTACGAGACTGATTCTCTGGCCTCTGTAAACACTAGCCCTGTTGCCCAATTCTGCCTTTTGGCAGTGTGCATGCATGTGCATAAAGTGTTTACTGTGCCCATGCCTCCTCAGAATGCCAAACTTCACAAAAGCAAGATTCTGCCTGGTCCATCCCTCTATATAAATGTACATAGGATCAACACGTTGTTCCTCCCCCTCCTTAAAACTTTAAAGAGATTTATCCTCATTTTTATTTTATTTACGTGTATGTGTTTGTGTAAGTTTATGCTTCAGACCAGAAGAGGATGTGGGATCCTTTGGAGCTGGAATTGTAGGCAGTTGTGTGGGTCTCACAATGTGGGTGCTGGGAACTGAACTCGCATTCTCTGGAAGAGCAATACATGCTCTTAACTGCTGAGCCACCTCTCCAGTAATGTTTCCTTCTTTTTACTAGTGAGTATAAATGCTCCCGTCACAGGTTTAATAGCGTTCCTGAAGCTGATTTCTCTTTTTTCCCCATGTTATTGTGTTCTGAGGCATCATGATTTGGAGAGCAGAGGTAGTTCTATGCCGCTGAGTTAACTTCATGGTGACCACACTTTGGCTTGAGAATCGCCCTGTGTCTCTGTGTAGCCATTGTGAGGTTGCTTTGGCTCAACACACAACCTCAAGTTTAGCTCACAAAGAGTAAACCACGCCTGTCACAGAGACAGAGTCCTCACAAAGCTGCAGCAAGACTGTAGGTGTATTCCAGCCAAGAGAACAAATGTAAAATGGTAGGGAGCTGGGGCAATGACTGTTAGAGCACTCACTGACTACTCTTCCAGAGGACCTGGGATCCATTTCCAGCACCTACATGGTGGTTCGAACTGTACCTTCAGCTCCAGGGGGTCAGATGCTCATTTCTGGCTTCTCTGGTCACAAGGCACACACATGGTACGCAGACATGTGCACAGGCAAAACTCTCACATACATAAAACGAAAAAAAAAAATAAAGCCTTTTAAAAAAGAAAGTGTGACTGCAGACAATGTTTCTAAGATCAAAGGACATGCTCTGCTTCCTGCATGAGTCTTTTTTGTCCAACGCTTCCTTTCCTGTGGTGGAAGAGCTTGATGGATTGGAAAGGCATTGGCTGCTACTTCTGCATGATGATTTCTCACTCTTTCTAGTTGGGTGCTCAGAAATTGGATGGTGTCAATGATCAATGTGGCCCTCGGAGCTGCTTAAAAGGGCCAAGGCATTCTCCCCCATGAATCTTAATCTTTCGTACACAAAACTTCATTTAACTTTCCTGCCTTTTCATCCTTCCCCCTTCTTCCTGCTGACTCCAGATTCCTAGAATCTCCAGACTCTGAGATTCCTCCTTAATCTCAGGACATTCTTCTAAGTCCTGCCATTTCTTTTAGTGTTGATTTCCAGTTTTATCTCATGTGATCATCTAAAATAAAAAATATTAGACCAATTTTCTTGTTTCCGTTAAGACTTGTCCTCTAAAACGGTGTCCTCTGTCCTCTAGAACAGTGAAGGCAAGACACTATTTTATTAATTTGGGTTTTATCTTTTTCTTTTGGTTAGTTTGTTTAAGGTTTATCAATCATGTTTATCTTCCTTATTTCCTTGATTCTTTATGTTGATTTGTTTCATTTCCTTTTGCTCTGCTTTGATCTTTATTATTTATTTTCATCTCCTGGTTTGGGGTTTGGCTTCTTCTTTCTCTAAGACCTTGAGGTGCACTTTCTGTGAGATTTCTCTGATATGTTAATTAAAAATTTATAGCTAGAAGCTTTCTTTGTAGAACACTTTTCTTCTACCCACAGACCCATAGACTCTAATACATGGGATTTGAATTTTAATTTGACTCTAGGACTTTGAGAAAACCCACTCTTGATTTATGCAGTGACTATTCACCATTCAGAAGCATGCCCTTAATCTCAGGACGGTCTTATATTTTCCACAGTTTCCTGTCGTGCTGATTTCTAGTTTTATCCCATTTTGATCATATAAAATCAAACATATTAGATCAATGTTCTTGTTCCTGTTAAGACTTGTTCTGTTTCCTAAGTGTATCCCAGAGACTTTCATAGATGACCAGAAGAATGTGCTTGACTCTTCTTGGGTAGATGGACAGTCTGTATATTTCTCTTGAGTCCCTTGGACCTAGAATGCCATTTAATATTTCTTTGCTGAATTTTTTCCCAGGTGGGTCTGGATGGCCTGTCTATTGGTGCAAAAGGTCTACTGAAGTCATCCACTATTATTACATGTATCAATCTGTGTTTTTATATCCAATAGTGTTTGTTTTATAAAAATCAGGTGCACCTGAAACTGGAAAGAGGGATCAGTGGTTAAGACCTTTGGTTTCTCTTACAGAAAACGCAGAATCTACTCTTATCACTGACATGTTGACTCGTTACCATCTGTTACTCAAGTTTCATGGATCCAACATTCTCTCCTGGCCTTTGTAGGTACCAGACATACACATGGTTCAAGACATACATACAGGCGAACCATCCATATGCGTGAAATTAGTTAAAAATTAATTTAAAAACTGGGTGCACCAATGCCCAGTGTGTATATGTTAGGAATTGTAATGCTCTCTTGATGGGTTCTTCCTTTAACCAGTATGAAGAAGTTCAGGTAGTCAATAGCTTCTGAGAGAGGGGGCTTTCTACACTAGGCTGGCCAATTCTGAGCACTCTGAACACATGTATATCAGTAATATATACATGTTTATATATACAGTATACTATCAGTAATTAGAGATAATGGAAGGAGAGAGGAGGCATGGGCATAGTATGACAGAAGAGGAAAGATGAGAGTGATGTAGTGTGCCTGTACAAAATTCTCAAAAAAAATAATAAAAAATAAAATGAAATTGAAAACCCTCAATTTTGGAGATTGCTTTAAGTAAACAAAGGCTCTATGCCTGATGGATTATTGTACAACTGCTAGATGTCATGATTATTAAGAATGGAAAGGTTTAGAACAACTTAAGAAGTACTTGTCATGAAGGAAAGAAAATTATAGTATTGGAAAGGCAGGGTGGTCAAACCCCGGGGACAAAGTGTTTCACTGAAAAAAACCCACTTTATTCCCTCCTGAAGTAAGGAAAAGTGAATGCCATGTACTGCATGTGGTTAGGGTCCTCTCTCATCAAGCATCAAATCTCACTGGCATTTTCTAGAAACAGAAAAATATTCCTAAAGTTCTGACCTTCAAGGAACAGTGCCAGTTGCAAAGGTGATCCTGAGCAAAAGCAGCAGCCTGAGGGGGCAGGGAGGATCCCCATTCCTGATTTTGAAATATACAACACAGCCATGGTGACAAATGCTGGGATAAAAACCAGACACACAGGTTAATGCCGTAAAGCAGAACAAAGAAACAATCTCACATAGCTATAGCTATCAGACTTTTTACAGGTTGCTAAAATCATACAATTTGGGAAACGACACACTTTTTCACAGGTGGTCCCAGGAAACCTCGCTATCCACCTGTAGATGACTGAAACTAGATCACTACCTCTCACTTGTAAAAAAAAAAAAATCAATTTCAGAATGGATCAAAGCACTTAATATAAGACCTAAAACTTAGAAACAACCAGAAAAAAAAAGTTAGGGGCTTTCCAATTTTAGGTCTGTCAATAGTCTACTGAATAGGAGTCCAGTTTTCCAGAAAACAAAACTAAGAATTGACAAAGAGGATTACTTTAAATTAAAAAGCTCTGAACAGTAAAAGAATCAGTCAACAGAGTAAAGTGATAACCTATGAGACGGGAGAGAGTCTTTGCTAGTTATTCACAAAGGATAGCTATAACACGAAGAAGACAAAGACTTAAACATCAATATATAAAATATTCCAGATGATAAATGGGCCAATGATCTGAATGGACACATTTTAAATGAAGAAGATCCAACAGGCAATGAACACATGAAAAAATGTTCTGCATCATTAATTATCAGGGAGTACAAACCGAAAAACTGTACAATGAGGTTCCTTCTCAGACCATGCAAAGTGGCAACTGTCAAGTCAAGAAACAATTCTAAACAAATGGTAGCAAGGTTATAAAGGAACAGAAAGCTTTGTACACTGATTCTGGGAATGTAAATTAGTCCTGTCACTGTGGAAATCACTATACAGGTGACCCAATTACAAATAGAACTACCATATGATCATCTGCTACCACTGTTAGGTTCATACCCCAAAGAACCAAAGACAGCTTACCATCAGATATCTACATGCCCATGCTATCTCCACACTACTCATGATAGTCAAGTTCTAGAATTAGGCGCCCAGCAGTGGATGGATAAAGAAACCAGTGCACATATACATAGTGGGGTTGTTTGTTTGTTTGTTTTGTAATCGGCTACTGATAAGAATGGCATGCTTATGTTGTTTGTTGGATATAACTGGAGACTGTATTAACTGAAATAACCTAGGCACACAAAGACAAATACCACATTTTTTTTTTGTCTTATGTGTAGAAAATGAGGAAGGAAAAAAGACATGGAATTAAAAAATGCACCATTAAGAATGTGGAAGGAGAAAGCGGGAGGAGAGAAAGGGTAAGAAACAGGAGAGTGGATATGATCAAATGTTATGCACATACATAGAAATAATATATACTAATAAAGTCATTAACGTATAGACAGTAGTGGTAGATAACTAGGAGAAGACTTTGGCTAATGGCCACAGAACAGCAGTTAAATAAAGGATGAACTCTGGCCATCCTTTTTTTGTGTTGGATGCCCTTAACACAGTGAATTACATACTGGACTGTAAAAGAGTAGACTGTAAGGTTTGCAAATACAAAAAGTAAGCATGTGAGGAATATGAGTGGGTTCTCATCATGGTGTTGCTGTGATAAAACTCCATGACAAAAGCAATTTAGAGGGGAAAAGATTTGTTTCGGCTCACAGTCCCAGGCTACAGCCCTTCACTGTAGAGAAGTCACAACATGAAGATCTTCAGAGAGATGGTCACACCACATCTGCAGTCAGGAGCAGAGTGAATGAATACATGCCCCCTTGCTTGTGTTCAGCTTGACTTCTCCACTCTTACAATGGACAGGATTCCCTGCCCAGAGAATGGTGCCACCCAGAGTAGGTTGGGTCTTCCCACATCAATTAACTTAATTAATGCAATTTCCCATAGACACACTTACAAGCCAACCCACAGTAGAAAATCCTTCACCGAGATTCTCTTCCCAGGTTATGACAAGGTCACAATTAAAGCTAACCATTCCATTGTGTCAGTTAGTCTGATTTAACCATTTTACAGTATGTGCATACAAATATCAAAGTATCTTGTACATTAAACTTCCAAATCTCACTTGCCTCATTGCAGACACAACAGCATATACAGCCATATTGAAAAGACACAGTCTCTTGTAGCAGGAATCTTAGAGAGTTCTAATTAATAAAATCAAACCTGAGCCAGGTATTGGGGTGAACTGGAAGGTCAGAGAACCAGAACAAGCCACAGCGAACCTCACCTGGCCAACTTCTCAGCTGGTCTTGTTTCCTCAGACTGGAGGCTTCTGAGTCCTCATCCAGAATGGGTCTCAGCTGAATTGCTGCTCAAAAGCTTGAAAGCTTAACCAGCCAAATGCTTAACCAGCCAAATGCTGCTAGTTTCTGGTCCTCACGCCTTATATACCTTTCTGCTTTCTACCACCACTCCCTGGGATTAAAGGCTGGCTTTCTGGGATTAAAGATGTGAGTCACTATGCTTGGCTGTATCCTTGAACACATGGATTTCTGCCTAGCTCTGCCTCCCAAGTGCTGGGATTAAAGGCGTGTGCTACCACTGCCTATCCTCTATGTTTAATATTGTGGCTGTTCTGTCTCTGACCCCAGATAAGTTTATTAGGATGTACAATATTTCGGGGAACACAATACCACCACAGTCTCTCATGGATAAAAGTACATGTCAGGTAAAGTACAGCAGAATGGATTTGCTATTTCATGTGTAAAGCTGAAAATATTATTATTTCTTGAGATATGCATGTGATCATAGTTATCTAAAGAAAATTTAAAGAGAAATCTGAGGAAAATTGTAAGACAAATTGCTAAATGGTCTTATTTTATTTTTTTGGTTTTTCAAGATGGTTTTTCTAAATGGTCTTATTAATAAAA
>CABHPR010148865.1:9783-22088 GCA_902168415.1 Peromyscus melanophrys | reverse complement strand
AGCTGCTTAAGGGCTATAGTCTCTGAGAGATAGAGACAAGCTTAATGAGCTTTAGAGTACTAGCCTACTGCCTTGAGTATCCTTAAAGGCAAGGATGATGTGGAGAACCTAGTTGGAAGGCATCAGGGTCTCCCTCTCACAGGCAGGAATCTGGAGAGTCCTGTTCCCAGGGATAAGTTTTAGACAGAAGACAGCTGCATAGAAAAGGACCCCTGACAGACTATGGAAGGTCCCTTTTCATGGTGAGCCAATCACAGACCAGCAGTGCACACGAAGTCAGAGAGTGAAGCACAGGGGATGTGACATTGAGAGAGCCAGGAAGGTGTCTTCTCCCACCAGTCAACCAGGAGTCCTAAGGATCCACTCCAAACTTGGCCAAGTCCACAGAAGTTCTTGCTGCTTTAGTGGAAAATAATTGCTGCAATAACCACAGTGTTGTTATAAATGATAAAATGCAAACTCTCCAAACAGTTGGAATTTTAAAGAGAAAGGAGCCACCATTTGGACCACATCAGATCAAAGTCTTTTTTTTTTTTTTTTTTTGGTTTTTCGAGACAGGGTTTCTCTGTGTAGCTTTGTGCCTTCAGATCAAAGTCTTATAAAGCAGCTCAACACAGAAAAAATATTTTCACTCCGTGTATTTGTGTCCTTGTTAGTTTATCATAATGTTATTTACTGTTCATTTTCAAATTCGTGGAGAGATATTGACCTCTAGATCAACGGAAAAGAACAGGGAACACAGAAATCAATGTCCGTGTACACAACTTATTTTTGACAAGGTGGGGAAGTCAATGTAATGGAGAGTGGGCTGCCTTTCCAACAAGAAGGACCAACGAGATGGGCATATACTCATGTGATCTGTCCATAAATACCAGTGAACTCAAAATAGATTATAGTTTTAAAGGTGTGCCCTAGTGCTGAAATGATTCTTGAAGTAAACATGAACCTTTGTGGATCAAAGGCTTCATAGACATGATGTAAAAAGGATGGAATATAAGACACTCTCACAGACAGGTGATCTGGAAGCCCTTCCCTGAAACTCTTTCCTTGTGATTCTGACTTGTGCCAAGTGGACTATACAAGTAACCACTACAGGGGTATGTTTCAGTGTTCATCTTTACAATATTGTACATCGATATTCTGTCTTTAGAAAAGTTTCTGTTTGTGTAAGAAAAGAATAATAGAAATTGACTTTAAATGCCCCCATATTTGAGACAATATAAAGCCAGAATATGTTTATGTTAAAATATATCTAGATTAGAAAATAAATTAGATGTTCGAAAACTAAAAAAGAAAACTTTCACTCTGAAAGACATGGTCAAAATAATATAAAGACAGAAGTAAAATGAAGTAAAAATATTGCAAACACAACTGATCTGATGTTGCTTGTAACACACAAGGGACACTCAAAATTCAACAATGAGATAAACAGTAGAAAAAAAAGACTTATTCAAACATTTATCTAAAGAAAGTGTAGAGATGACAAGTAGGTGTGATGAAAAACACAAGCATCAGACACAAGACAAATTATGCTGAAAATTCCTAATTTTAGGACAACAATCGTGCATTTGTTTCATTTCTAGTTTCTCACAATAGTAGTTAGTGTGTATTGTCAAATTCATTGAAAAATATGTTAAAATTTAGCCCAAAATATCTTACAATTTTTGTAATAATATTTTTTTTGGTTGGCACTTCTATATCAAAGTTATACTGCTGTGGATGACTGATTGATAAATAAAACACTGATTGGCCAGTAGCCAGGCAGGAAGTATAGGCGGGACTAACAGAGAGGAGAAAGGAGAGAACAGGAAGGCAGAGAAGAAGACGCTGCCAGCTGCCGCCATGACAAGCAACATGTAAAGATACCGGTAAGCTACAAGCCATGTGGCAACTTATAGATTAATAGAAATGGGTTAATTTAAGATATAAGAACAGTTATCAAGAAGCCTGCCATGGCCATACAGTTTGAAAATAATATAAGTGTCTGTATGTTTATTTTATAAATGGGCTGTCGGACTGCCGGGGCTTGGCGTGACCCGGAGAGAAAACTCCAACTACATTATATAAATTGTGGCCGGGCAGTGGTGGCGCACGCCTTTAATCCCAGCACTTGGGAGGCAGAGCCAGGCGGATCTCTGTGAGTTCGAGGCCAGCCTGTGCTACAGAGCGAGTTCCAGGACAGGCTCTAAAGCTACACAGAGAAACCCTGTCTCGAAACTCCCCCCCCCCCAAAAAAAAACCCAAAAAACAAATTGTGAAACTTGGAGTAATGTTGACAAAGTGCTGGCTCTTCAAACTTGAACTTCATATCTCACGTGGGCATCGTGAGAAACCCAACCACACACCTTTAAGGTATTTTTACATCATGTCTCCTCCACAAATTTACTGAAGTGTATTTGGATTTAAAGCATGCAGTTTGGAAAGCCTTTGCTCCATGTATGTGTCTGTAAATCAACCAGTGCCGTCAAGACACTGAACTTAAAAACACAGAGGCTCAGCTGTAGGGCATCTAGTTAGCAGGCAGGAGGATCTGGGTTTGACCCAAAGCACTACGACAAATAACAATAAAATATGACATTGGACTTCCTCAAATACAATCGGCATTTCCCAAGTCCATGCTCAGGAAGCCACTGTATCCCTTTTTTTTCTCTCTCTAGTGATAATTTTAAAAGGCAGAGGGCTGGAGGGATGGCTCAGTGGGCAAAGTGTGAGAATTAGATTTTGAATCCTCAGTGCTCATGTAAATGTCAGATGGACATGGCAGTCTCCTGCAATCCCATGATCTGGAGTCAGAGAGTTTGGATGTCTGGAGTAAGGTGGCTAGGTGGATTAATCAAATAGGTGAGTTTCAGGGGCAAGTGACACACTCTATCTCAATAAATAAGATGGAAAAATTATCAAGAAGACATCCAATGTCAACCTCTGTCAACCTCAAAACACACACATAGCCATGTGCATGCTTACACACATGTGAACATATATATATATATAAACATACACACAAAACCCATACATACACATGTTACAGAATAGAAAATCAGATAATAGTGTGTTTTGACTTAGTTCTATGGTGAATCATTAATTTATTTTAAGTAGTATTAAACACATTGTGAAGAGTGCTTCCTACAACAATGATACATTATTGTCTAACTGTGCACATCTCTCTTCTTCCAGTGTTCGGTCATGCAGACAAAGCTGTGTGCACATCTGTGTATAGTCTGTATGGAGACAGATGTTTTCAATTCTTCTGGAAAGTGACTCAGTTATACATCAGGAGTCATGTTTAACATTATGAGAGTTGAGAAAACTCTTGTCCTAACTGAATATTGATGCTTTCAGACCATTATTTAAAAAATGATGTCAATTTTTAGTAGGACTGAAATACAACATGTCAATTCAGTAGCATGATATTCCTTATAGACAATCCATAATTCAATAGATTTTATGGTAATTGTGTCTTCCTAGTTGCCCTAACGTTTCATTACAGTGAAGATGTATATCTTATTGTATTCATCCCTTTTTATGAATACATGTTCTTAGCTCTGAAATAGGTGTCATTAAAATAATGATCTGTTTTTCATTGCATATTCCTTTGTTTCACTCAAGTGATATCTTCTGGTATTCTGACTAGATCTAATTTGGCTCTTCCCATTTAGTTCCAAAGTCATTTAGTCTTAGGTTTTTGTTTTCTTCTCACATCAGCACTTTCTGCTTTTGATCTCAATGTCTGCATGTCTGCCTTCCCATTTTCTAATTCTCTTTGCAGCTGAGTCTAATTTTCTATGTTTACACTTCCCATTAAATAGATAATGCTGATTTTCAAATGCGTTATTTTCAGATTCTACTTGCTCCCCATCTTGGGAAAAGGTTTCAGTAAGTTGTGATAGTTTTGTAGATGTAACCAACCGTCTTATAAATAAGAAACACAGAACCAATGCAAAGAAGAAAGCCAAGAGGTCAGAGCTAAGAGCTAAAACCTTACCCTTCCTCCTGCAGTGATCCTACCTCTCCGAAGGAGCCGCTACTTCCTGTGTTAAAGTCTTTATATAGTCTCTGTTCTGCCTTCTCATTGGTTGTAAACCCAACCACAGGACTGCCTCATCACGGCCTGTTTGTATAGACCTCCAGGTGTTCTATGGTTGGTATTGAGATTAAAGGCATGTGTATCCAATGCTGGCTGTATCCCTGAACACACAGAGACTTTACCTAGCTTTGTCTACCAAGTGCTGTGATCACAAGCGTATACCACCACTGCCCTGCTTTCCTATGGCTTGCTAATAGCTCTGACCCCCAGGCAACTTTATTTATTAACATACAATTAACATTTTGGTACAAAAGAAAAATATCACCATATAGTTTCTTAAGTTGTCATCACTTTTTAAAATCTGCTTTCTAAAAGAAGTTAGATGCAGTTGTTCTGGACACACTGATTCTTATATTTGCTTTTCTTAATCTAAATGTACTGTCTGCTCTTTCCGATGATCCTCTCTTTCTGCATAGACATTTTCAACTGTGAATTCATGTTCTTTAAAATTTTGCCTGTGTCCTGTGTTTCTGGAGAGATGTGTTTGCTCTGTCAGGTGATGTGTTCCTTACTTCTCTCATCGCTGTGACACAGTACGAGGAGGAGCGAACAAGGGAAGGCAGGGTTGATTTCAGCTCACAGCTTGAGGAGGGGGGCGGGCGGGGAGGGAATGAAACTTGAAGCAGTTGGCCTCCTTGCATCAAGAATCAGGGAGAGAATGATGAGCATCCTGTGGAAGTGTTGCAGCTCTGAAGGGAAAGGTATCCTGGCATTCAGGAGCCAAGAAATACCACAAAATCACACCGCATAACAAACCTCACACACACACACAGATTTATTGGGAGGGGAAATCTCAGGTGGCTGGCTGCCTTGGCTCAGGAGAGAAGCAGCAGAGAACTGAGCAGAAGACAAGGTTTATATAGAGTTTCTTGGGGGTGGAGCTTTCTGGGGTGGAGCTTTCCAGGGTCGGGATTGGTGAGTTTTCAAGTGCAGAGCTTGGCCCACTGCATCTTGAGAGGATGGGTCCTGTTGTTAGAGTGTTCCGTGGGTGGAGCCTGGCAGCTGGAGGTCCTCAGGGGTGGGGCCTGGCCACTCCATGCCTGAAGGGGCTTACACCCATGCTCAACTTACCGTCTTTTTATGCAGTTCAGGATCTCATCACATGGAATGATACTGCCCAAATTTGGATGCGTTTTCCCACCTCAATGTCATAATCTAGACCATCCCCTACAGGCACGCCCAGATGCTTGTCTTCTGGATGATTCTAGATTTGTCAAGTTGGCAATAAATGTTAACCCTCACAGGTTATGCAAGACCCCGCATCTCACTCCGTTCCACCTCTCCTTCATCAGAAAGTGCAGAAACAACAACAGAAAGCTCTGTGGCTTTTGTCAGAATGTGGGTCATGCAAAGCTTCTGTGTCCTTCCATATTGTGCTCTGTCCTTTCCATTTGTAGCTAGCATGGTCATGAGCAATGTGCAAATATCAGCATTTCTATGGACAAGCATCTCTATGACCACATAATCCATTATGTAACTGGAGAAGAAAATCCATATTGATTAAGTCACTAAGTATTGGAAAAGCCCCTTTTATGGGTTACCCCAGATGCCAATTTCCCTTCTGATTCCCAGATTCTTCAATATTAAGTGCTGAACAAGCTTTTTTTTTGGGGGGGGGAGGGGTTCTCCCTTCTTCTGAATTTCACAGTGTTCTAAGAGAAAGAGTCTTACTTAATATTCTTGTATGTACATTTATATAGCATTTATAATCCCCATGTTAGTTGCCTTGGCCACAGTCAATACTTACAAAACCCTCTTGTGGTTTAGCAAAATTCCATGATTTATGTATAGTTTCCCCACAAAGTCTCATGTGTTGGAAGCCTGGTCCCAGTGTGGCCATATTGAAGGAGTCGTCCCAACAGAAGATGATTATGAACCTGGGGATACTACTAAGAGACTAATGTAGTTCTCAGAGGGTCCTGGTCAGTTACTAAGAGATCAAATTCTTTATAAAGAGTAGGTCTCTGCATGTGACTTCTCTTCTTGCAGTCTTTCTTGACATGGTCCCACATGCTATGAGATGGACCCTGGAAGCCCTCACCAGAACCCAGGAGATACTGATGCCAGGTTCCTGAGTCTTTAGACTGTGGGGTGAATTATCATATTTTCTATCTATATTACTCATTTTTAGGTAATTTATTATAGCTAAAGAAAACAGACTAATGGCTAGAGAGGTGATGCAGTAGACAAGAGCACTTATTGCTCTTGAGGAAGACCTAGCATTGACATGCTTGCTCAGAATGGTCAGTAACTCAAGTCTCAGAGGATCCTATGCCCTATTCTGGCCTCCATAGGCACTTCATGCATGTGGTGCACATACATACATGTAGATAAAACACATATATACTGAAAATAAAAAATAAATCTTAAAAAAAAACAGACTAAAACCCACAATGAGAGTTTGTGTGGCTAAGTAACTTTCAGGCTAGAGACTTAGCCAGGACTCAGCTGTGTGGTTCTTCTGGTCTTGGCAAGGCTCCAGCATCTTCTGGTAGCTTTCCAGTGTCTGCTGATGTCTGCTGGCTGCAGTCAGGATGAGTGAGCAGCTTGCCTCTCTAGCTGGTGAGGCCAGATTTTGTTCACAAGAGCAGACATCTGAGAGATGAGAGTCTTGGTGTTTACAGTTCTGGCTTCCAACTATTGACTTCACATTTGTACTGCACGTGCCTTATCCACTGAGCCATCTCCCCAGCCCAACTTTGCTTCTCTCCTTGTAGTCTAGACTACGCCATGACTTCCTCCTCAGGCTGGCTCCACAGGTCTCACAGTCAACAAGGCACGTTCTTGGGCTCCTCTACTTTCTGTGAGTAGGAGAAACAGAGCAGAGATTCGGCTTTATCTAAGGGAAGCCGTGGACCCACCAGCTCTGTCTAACTCACACATAAATACATTTACATACATGAATACACATGCATATACATCCACAACACACACAAATACACACACATGCATTCCTTCCTACAAACGTACACACAAACACATGCACAAACACAAATACCACAAATACATACACACAAACACACACATATGCATGCCTCCCACAAACACACATACACGTACACACACAAACACAGAAACACATACATAAATGTGCACACATGAATACACACACATATACATCCACAATATACATACATATACCTACTCAACACAAACACACACACGCACACACGCGCGCGCGCACACACACACACACACACACACACACACACACACACACACATACACACACACATACCTTCCAAAAAAACTGCCACGGCTTGCTTCTGCCACACACTCACAGCAATGAGAAAAGAGACCTAGTGTTAAGTTTCCATTTTCTCTTAATGTTTTCTTCTTCCTTACACTGTCCATGTAGGAGACAAGTGTGCAGAAAGCCAGGTGATGTTACCCACACTGGCCCTTCAATCACCTATCTGATTTCCCCCATTAAGGCATTAGCGCCTGAATCTGGAAGGACTGTGACCTTTCTGTGGAAAAACATATAATTTATTTTCCCCTTGCCTAAGGGATAGATGATTATAAAAATGTGCAGAAGAAGTCAGGGCTGTCAATTCTTCATTCTAAATATTTGTGTTTTCAAGAGACCCTGGGATATCTTAATTGTCAAAAGATATTGTGGATTCCCACATGCAGCTGAGGAAGCCACTCTGCTGCTTGAAGGTACTGTGGAACAGCCAATGTCTGTGAGTTCCAAGGACCTAGGAACAGGGTGAGAAGTGAGCATATTATCTACTTTTCTGTTGCTTCCATAGAATACCGTGACAAGAAGCAACTTAGAGGAGAAAGGGTGTCTTGGGTCTGACACGTCCAGAGGGATGCAGTCCTTCATGGCTGGGAAGGCCTAGCTGCAGGAGTATCACACCAGCCTGGGGGTCAGGAAAGGAGGCAGAAAGTGGAAGCCAGGAACTGTGGCTTAGGAATTTACACCCAGCATGTTGGGAGCAGAGACAGGTAGATATCTGTGAGTTTGGGGCTAGCCTAGCCTACATAGTGGGTTCTAGACCAGCCAAGACTGCATAGAGAGGTTCTGTCTGATTTTAAAAAATGGCATGGCTAGGCTAGGATAGAATCCCTAAGATCTGGCTCCAGTGACTTATTGCTTGAATAGAGGTCATACCTCCTAAGAGTTCCACAACCCCCAAAGAGGGCCACTAGCTGTGGATCAAGAGTTCAAACACATAATTATATGGGGGGCCTTTTTTATTCAAACTTCAATATTAAGAATGATTGTTAACTTGTAATATTTAAAAAGGAATGCCCATGAGCAAAGCCAGTGATGGAGAGAGCAGCCACCACTACCACTACCTCTGGCTGAGGTGTGCCTACAAGAAAGATCGAAAGGAGGTGAGACCTACAGACAAAAGCCCATGTCCATGTGTGGCACCTCTTGGGTTAGACCCAGGAAGAGTGGGAACTGGTCCTACACCTTACACTCACACTGGAGCCCTAGAACCAAGCAAGACCCAGGCCTACCTAACAGAAGCAACATACCCACTCTCTTGAATTATGAAAGTTTTTGAGATGACTTTTCATAGCCTGATCCAGCCTCTTTTTTTCCTGTGATATCCCTATGGGCTTATGAAAACTCACAGTTTAGTAGAAGGTGAGCGAACAACAAGCTGAGTGTGTACAGATATGCCTGTGAAGTGTCCTGGTGAGGTGTGTGGAATGAGAAGATGCTTCTGAGGATGGGGTATCTTTGAGCTCAGTGTTGAAAGTGTGCAGGAGTTAGGAGGACTTTAGGCCAAGGGAAATTGTCCCTAACAGCAAAAGCGATTGTGTGGTTCCAGGAAATGAGAAGACATGTGAAGGGCCTGGCACGTTCCAATATGGCTGCATACAGGGCATGCATGTGAGGAGCTGAGATGGGCTGGGAGTTGGAGAAGAGGAAGAAGTGCATCCACCTCCTGTTAAGGCTGTGGAAATGTAGTCCGTTGGAAGACCATGGAAACAACCAAAGAACCATGATGAGAACTGAATGATAGTATTCCAAGAATCAGCTTCAAGGACTCATTAGGATACTTTCCTCCCTCAGGATATTGACCAAGTCTTCAGGAGTGTAGCTGAGAATTCCTCATCAATTACTGTGGTTCTAATCCCACCTGTCAGCCAAGAGCCCCAGATGTGTGACTGCAAGAAAATGAATGCCATCCAACACTCCATGCAGTTCAGAAAAGATCTCTCCATGGAAGTGCTTAGGTCAAACACAGAAGTGGCTGTTTCCAATGACCTGGCTTTATCATAGGATAGCAGCATCCCTTACAGAAGACTCCTATGTGAACTGACCTGGCCTCCTCTCCCTTTCATCTGTCAGGTGGACATCTGTCATGTGATATGTAAGGAATGAGACCTTGTATACGCACAGGTTAGATTAGACTCCTTTCTTGCAAAAGGAAGAAAGTTTTTTAGTTTTTGTTTTGTTTTGTTTTGCAGTTTCCAATTGGTTTATAGATCAGATAGATTACATCATCTGTGTTCAACTGAATAGTCCCATAGATAGGCCAATCGTTTTAGAAGATTTCTACAGAGAAATAATAGAATTACCTGAGTTCAAGCACAAGTGAACAGGAAGAAAATGGCAGAGCTGACACTTGGCTGCTGCCAACAGCTCTGCATGAGCAGCTCCACAAAGGATGCCAGTCACGACCCAGTATCTGCCTCCCAGCAGGACCACACTGAAGCTACATCCTTGGTCTCCACACTGGAGATGGCATTTTAACGACACACACAGAAGCAATTGTTGTTTTTAAAAGAAACCACTGCTATTTGCTGAAAATATCACGGAAACAGGTGTTCAGAAATATTTCTGTAACTGTGATTTTATCACCCAAATCAATAATTCACCTGTTTAAATAAAATAGCTACAGGAAATCTTGGCAGTTGTGCAGTTTATAAAAAAAATCTAGAAAATATAATTTCTGATTTTGAAAAAATTGAATTATGGAGTTTTAGTGTAATTATAACCCATTTGTTAATGTAAATGCAGTGTGTGGTTGGATGGATACAATAAAATACATGGTATAAATGTATGCAATTTTCAAAGAATGAATAAAAAGTCAGATGACTGACATAATAAAGAACAACCACAGGACTAGTTTATAGATCAAATTTTAAGCAATTTGGTTTCTGGATTTTATTGCTGAGTATCATTGTTGTCTAGGAACAGAACCAAAGTCTTCTTGAGCACCACTTGGAGACTTTTCACCCATTAAAAACAATGAAACAGGCTGGAGTGATGGCTCTGCAGTTAAGAGTGTGTACTGCTCCTCTGGAGAGCCCGAGCTGGGCTCTAGACTCACCTCAGGAAGCTCAAAACCAGCAACTCCATCTCCAGGGACACCCCCACCCCAACTTCTTACCTCCATGTTCACCTGCATACATGTACACATACACAGAGACACTTAAATAAAGATAAGCCTTGAAAAACAATGGAATAAACTGATCTTAGATACACACATTAAAATCTTTGCAATGATAGTCAACTTGATCTTCAAATTTAATAAAACAACCCATATTTCATCAGCTTCTTTCAGGAAAATAATTGCCCATTTTATTTTTTTACAGCATCTTTTAGGTTTAGGTTTGGGGGATATTTCAATAAATTAGTTATTAACAACTTACTACTAAAGATCAATACATAAATTTTCCCACTTTGGGACTTAAAAACACTTCTTTGAGAGCAATGTGGAAAAAGAAAGTCATAAAAATTCTTTCAGGGTGTGAGAAATAGCATTCCAGGCAACAAAAGCAACTGTTATAATTAACCTTGGTTGTCAACTTGATTGAATCTGGAATCAACAGAGACAGTTTTCTGGGTATATATGGAGGTTTTTTTCCTGAAAATATTAACTGTTGGCTTTTCCCAGAGTGTCTAGAACCTTCTGGTAGTAGCCCAGATATAAGAAGGCCAGATGGCAAAGCTGTTGCTTTTTGACTACCTGACCTAGCCTCTCGTTGGTAGGTGCAGCTCATATGTTGTTAACAACGCCACTGCGGCCATCTCTCTCTAACTTCAGAATCCAGACTTCCAACATGGACTGAAGACTAGAAGTGCCTCTCTGGGAATCCTCCAGGCCTTCAAGAGACCAGACTGGTGAGGCATCAGGGTTCTCTTTCTCTCCATTGTGCAGACAGCTGTAGTTGGACTACCTAGACCATATCATGTAATCCACTCCTCTTTAAATATGCATTCATCCTATTTCTTCTGTGCCTCTGGAGAACCCTGATCATTTCAGAGGGAAAGGTCAACTCTCTCCTTGACCTCTACGCACTGCCCATGGCTGCTTTTTACAGTAGGGTTTAGTGGTGTGAGGACAGACCTTACACCTTGCTTAGCTAAAATCACTCACCGTGTGGTCCTTTATGAGAAGTTCTGCATCCCCTGATTAAAACAGTTAAAGTAATCATAGGCAGCTCATTCTGTACAAAGAACCTCAAAGAGGAGTTTATTTCTAGGACAGTAATGTGAGGATAGAGTATAGGATGTGGCCCTATGTCGTGGTTTGGCTATGTATTGTCCCTTCTCAAGGCTTGAGTGTGCAATCAAGAGGTCGTTGGATCGTGGGGGTGCTGACTTCAACAGTAGGCAAATGGGAGGTGGGGCTCGTTGGAGGAAGTTTGTCATTGGAGTTTCATGTTGAAGATCCTTTCTAGTGTCTTTCCTTCCTTGTGGCCACGAACCAAAGCTCTGCTCCAGCACATCTTTCCATCATGATGCATTTTCTCACCATGGACCCTCAAACTGCGGACAGAAACTTCTCGAATTGCAAGCCAACTATGTCTTTCCTCTTTTTAAATTACTTCCTCTTAATGTTTGTATCAACAATGAGAAGCATGGGTAATGCACTGGTGATGATTTATGTTGATTTTTAAACTTCATGAGATCTAGAGTCACCTTGGAGAAAAGCCTTTGGCCTTGTCTGTGAGGGGTTTCCTAGATTTGGGTACCTGAGGTGAGAAGATGCATCTTAACTATAGATGACACCATTCCACCAGGTACCTGACTGCACAACTGGGGGAAAGCTAAACTAAGCTGAGCTCCAGCTCTCTCTCTCTCTCTCTCTCTCTCTCTCTCTCTCTCTCTCTCTCTCTCTCTCTCTCTCTCTCTCTGTCTCTCCCTCTCCCTCTCCCCTCTCTTCCCTTCTCTCCCCCTCTCTCCCCCTCTCTCTCACCTATCTATCTATCTATCTATCTATCTATCTATCTATCTATCTATCTA
>CABHPR010148864.1:0-23108 GCA_902168415.1 Peromyscus melanophrys | reverse complement strand
GATAGATAGATAGATAGATAGATAGATAGATAGATAGATAGATAGATAGATAGATGACAGATTAGATAGATGACAGATATAGATTGCCTTAGTACATATTAATATCTTATATTAATATTTGTATATTAGTATAGCATATATGTAGTCATATATAATACATATTAAGGCAATCTAGATGACATCTCCAAATGAGGGAGGCAGACCTGCAACTGGGCATGTCTTGTCACCAAATGAAGCTTCCAGTACCAGAAATGTGTTACCTCTAATTGAGTTGTTGGCCAAAGAGGGTTCCATGGGAACCTCCAAACAACCTAGACTGTGGCCAAGGCTATAGGTTGCTCTCCACAAACTGATGCCAAGGCCCTATTGCTGTAAACAACATCTACACAACTCATTGAACTGGTACCTAGCTAGAGCCTTCATCCCTACAGCCTGTGGGCTGAAGACAGATGCCCCAACTTTACAGAGAAATTTTGGATGACTGTCCAGGCTGCCAGCTGTCTCTGTCTACCCTGCAAGACTCCCAAAAGTTGCTTGCATCCTTCTCCTGTTTCTCAGGTATTATTATATCCTTCTGAGGTCTTTGATGTAGTTGAAGCTAGATAGTTACAATTTTCCTTAGTTATGATAAAAGGTAATTTAGATATAAAACCTTAGACTCACAATTATAAGATAGATAGGATATCTTCTTTAATTTTGCCAAATAAACTAGTTATTATAAATATACTAGATATTATAACTATAATTCTTGCTTGATAATTGTTTTGTTATCTGTAATATTACTATGTGAAAGTTAAAACCTTCCATTTAGAAAAAAAGAAAAGGGGAAGTGCTGTGGGATGTTCTGTATGTTACATGTGTTGCTGGATTGGGTAATAAATAAAACATTGATTGGCCAGTAGCCAGACAGGAAATATAGGCGGGACAAAGAGAAGAGAATTGGGGGAAATAGAAGGCTGAGGCAGAGAGACCTGCCAGCTGCCGTTCAGGGAGCATCATATAGAGGCAACAGGTAAAGTCATGGAACATGTGGCAACATATAGATTAACAGAAATGGGCTTAATATAAGAGTAAGAGTTAGACAATGGTAGGCCTGAGCTAATGGCCGAGCAGTTTAAGTAATATAAGTGTCTGAGTGATTATTTTACACGTGGGTTGTGGGACTGAGGGGTCTTGATGGGACCTGGAGAGAAGCTCTCCAGCTACACTAGGATGTATGGAGGATTATGTGCAAACTTTGGTAGCCATACTCACCTGAATTTTGTCCCTAGGAAATTCACCTGTCCTGACATAGCTAAGGATTTGGGGGACAGGGATTAAAACAATTTTTCCCCATTTAGTATTTGTCTAGATTGTTTTTATTTTACTCAACTTCTTTTTTCAATGTAGATGGGACTTCCCATGTTAGTTCTGGGTTTTTTTTTTTCTCCTGCATGCAAACATATTCTCTAATCGTCTTCACCACTGTAAGGTAATTTACCATGCTACCTCTCTCTGGTTGACTGCTGGGACTGTCAACAGGACTGGGACTGTCAAGCAATGCAAGATATCCCAGTTTGAGACTGTGAAGACAATGGATCTTGTGAGCCTTCCCGTTGTTCCCTACATTACTAGTGAATATTTGTACTCCCCATGTTATGTTCTGAGTTTCTTTGATTTGGGGACAGTATCTTAGGGATTTTCACATTCCTACAGTGCTTGGCTCCCTCTAAAGAGATAAATGAAAAAATAAGCTTATATGAATAAGTTTACTGTGCCAATGATGTTTTTCCTGACATTGCCACCCTAATATGTGACTAAATTAACTTCAAACTAAAACTCATCAGAAGACACCTAGAAGGGCTATACTAATCAAAGGATAAATTTATCAAGAAACTGTTACAATGCTCTGAACTCTTGTGTACCTAATTTCATAAAAAGCATATTAATGAAATTTAAAAAACAAATTAACACAAACCCAAAAATAGCAGGTGATTTCAGCACTCTACTTTCTCTCAGAGATAGGCCATTCAGACAAAAAAATAAACAGAGAAACCTCAGAGTTAAGTGACATTTTACATCAAATGGACCTGAAAAATAAAAGGTATTTATAGAGTATTCTACCCAGATACCAAAGAAAATAAATTCTCCTCAGCAATATATGGAAATTTCTTTAAAATAGATAGCATACTTGGACACAGAGAAAACCTTAACAAATAAAGAAAACTTGAAATAATCTCATGTTTCAGGCCACACGTGCCAGAAAACCAGGTAGGCTTCTGAAGAACCTTCTCCACTTTCACTTTTACCCCACACCCAATTCTCAGGGTCTTCCCTAGCACTGCAATATAACACCAGCTGCAACTTTGCCTCCCCAAATTCCAGGAGTCCTATGGATCCCACAGATCACCCCCACCTCCTGTCCCTACCTTATCACTGTGTTCCAGAATGCAAAACCTGGGAAGACACCCTTGTTCAAATACAGGCCACACCTGCCAGAAGTCCAGGTAGGCTGTCTGCAGATCTTCTGCATCCTTTCTGTTCCCCGGACCCAATCTCAGGGTAGCCCCTAGAACTGCAACAGAATAAAAGCCTCAGCTTCCTCTTGCCCTGTCTGTACAAATAGGAACTGCAGAGGCAAGCTTCACCAACAGAATACAAGAGATGGAAGAAAGAATCTCGCACATTGAAGATACAATAGAAGAAATGGATACATGACATCAGTCAAGGAAAATGTTAAATTTAAAAAGTTCCTGACACACACACAAAATAAACAGGAAATCAGGTACAATATGAAATGACCAAAACTTTAAATAATAGGAATAGAGGAAAGAGAAGAATATCAGCTCAAGGGCCCAGAAAATATTTTCAACAAAATCATAGAAGAAAAATTTCCTAACTTAAAAAAAGAGATTCTTATAAAGGTACAAGAAACACACAGAACACCAAATAGATTAGACCAGAAAAGAAAGTCCAATCACACATTATAATAAAAACACTAAACATACTGAATAAAGAATAATAAAAGCTGCAAAAGAAAAAGGCTAAGAAAAATATAAAGACAGGCCTATGAGAATTACACCTGACTTCTCAATGGAGACTCTAAAAGCCTGAAGGGCCTGGACAGATATGCTGCAGACTCTAACAGACCACAGATGTCAGCCCAGACTACTATACCCAGCAAAACTTCCATTCACCATAAATGGAAAAAATAAGCTAATTCTTGTTAAAGCCAAATTTGTAAAATATCTGTCTACAAATTCAGCCCTATAGGGGGTACTAGAAGAAAAAATCCAAACCAAGTAGGCTAACTACATCCATTAAAACACAAGAAGTAATCTCACACCAGCAAAACCAAAAGAAGCGAAACACGTACACACACACAACATCACTACAAACAACAAAATAACCAGAATTAGTAATCATTGGCCATTGATAGCTCTCAATATCAATGGCCTCAATTCCTCAATAAAAGAGACAGACTAACAAAATGAATGTGAAACAGATTCCATCCTTCTGCTGCATACAAAAATTACACCCCAACATCAAGGATAGACATTAGCTCAGAGAAAAGGGTTGGAAAAGTATTTTCCAAGAAAATAGACTTAAGAAACAAGCTTCTATAGCCATTTTAAAATCTAACAAAATAGATTTCAACCTAAAATTAATCAAAAGAGATGGGGAAGTTCTCTGATCTTCCAGTTTACCCCAATATCGGCTCAGATTTGATTTTATTAATAAGAACATTTAAGATTCCTGCTGCATCTGGCGCCCAACATTCGTGGTACGAATTCATGAAAAAGCTGCTTGCCTGTGGCCTTGTGGGCCCCAGCTCAGGCCCAAGCCTACACTCGCCGGTTGTGGTGGCGCATGCCAGTAGGATTTACTGAAGGAGGCAGAGGCAGGAGTTTGAGGCCAGCCTAGGAGGCTTGCTCAGGAGAAGCTTCGGCCAGGGCTGAGCCACAAACAGTGGTGGGACCATGGAGGCAGTGGCTGCTACTCCAAGTTGCTGGCTTCTTCTCATCATGTTGGTGACTGTGGTGATGCTGCTACCTGGGACGAAAGGCTTATCGCTGCTTGTTCAGAGAAGAATTGCCAGGACCATTGTGTTAAAAGAAAGCATCGACAAAGGTCAGTTTGGAAAAGTTTGGCAAGACAAATGGTGGGGAGAAGTTGCTGTGAAGATTTTCTCTTCTAGGGAAGAACATTCATGGTTCCAAGAGACAGACATTTATCAGACTGTGATTGCTCCAAACCACACAGGAGGCACAAAAAAAAAAAAAAAAAATCTGCAGGGAACCATGACCATGCCTAACAGCGACTTTGAAATCTTCAAAAGGAAGATGGGACTGGACTATGGTAAAGCCATTAAGCTGATTAACACCACCAAAAGATTGACTTTGGACTACAAACTACTCAGGACAATTTTGAGATGGCTAGCTGAGATGATCCAGCCTGACAGACTACTTGAACAAGGACTTGAAACAAGCCCTGCACTTTCTCATTTTGCAGCAACTGGACAAATGATACAGGACTTGACAATTAGCCCAAAAATTTTCTTTTCAGGATTCCTTAAAGATGTCTTCACCCCTAGAAAGCGGGAAGTAATTTTAAGAAAAAGACGCCCACATTCCCAAGAAGTAGGGTGGGTAGTTTTTGCTCATTTAATGTGTTTTGGATATTGTCATTGTTTATGATGGTTGGTTACAAGTTGTTAATTGTTAATGGTCAGGAAAAAAAGTTGAACAAGGAGATTAGATTCAGAGTTTTTGTTTAAGAAAAAAAAGAAGATAAAGAAATAATAGGATAAATGGGTAGATCACTGAATCTACACTAAAAAGAAAAAAGGAAAGATATAAAAATGATAAAAGGTAGATTACTGAATCTATTATGAAAAGAAAAAAGAGAAAATATGGATATAAGATAAAAATTGAATCTACTTTTAAAAAAGAACTACTTGTTTTATATAAGATAAGTAATGAAAATTTTTGTCTGAGTTTATCAAATGTTACTGGACTGGACATTGTTAATATATATAATGGAGTTTTTTATCTGAATCTGTCAAATGTTAATGGACATTAACATAATCTTGACTGTGTATATATTGTATATACTTACTTATTGGATAGTTTTTCTTGTATTAGTTATAAGCTTTTTTTAATTTTAGACAAAAAAAGGGGAAATGTGGTGGTATTGTGTTCCCCAAAATATTGTGTACCCTAATAAACTTATCTGGGGTCAGAGAACAGAAAAGCCACTAGATACTTAGGCTAGAAAATGTTGGCACTCACGCTTTTAAACCTAGCATTCCAGAGGCAGAAATCCATCTGGGATCTCTGTGAGTTCAAGGCCACATTGGAAACAGCCAGGCATGGTGACACATGCCTTTAATCCCAGGGAGTGAGCCTTTAATCCCAGGAAGTGATGGTAGAAGGCAGAAAGATATATAAGGCGGGAGGACCAGGAACTAGAAGCATTTGGCTGGTTAAGCATTCAGGCTTTCGAGCAACAGTTCAGCTGAGATTCATTCTGGATGAGGACTCAGAGGCATCCTTTGCATATATGCCCAGGAGTGGTATAGCTGGGTCTTGAGGTAGATCTGTAGCAGGAATCTTAAAAAGTTCTTATTAATAAAATCAAACCTGAGGCCGGTTATTGGGGTGAACACTGGAAGGTCAGAGAGACAGACCAAGCCACAGCTACCTCACCTTGCCAGTTTCTCAGCTGATCCTGTTTCCTCAGACTGGATGCCTGGTTAAGCTTTTAGGTTTTGAGCAGCATAGTTCAGCTGAGAGCCATTCAGATATGAGGACACAGAGACTTCCAGTCTGAGGAAACAAGATCAGCTGAGAAGTTGGCCAGGTGAGGTTAGCTGTGGCTTGTTCTGTCTCTCTGGTCTTCCAGTGTTAACCCCAATAACTGGCCGCAGGTTTGATTTTTTTTTAATAAAGACTCTTTAAGATTTATGCTCCAGGGAAGGACACTGCATAGTCATCGAAAGAAAAAAACCATCAAGATGATGTTTCAATTCTTAACATCTATACCCCAAACACAAGAACATCCACTTTTGTAAAAGAAACACCATTACAGCTTAAATCACATATTGACCCTCACATATTGATAGTGGGAAACTTCAATACCCCACTCTCACCAATGGACAGGTCATTTAGACAATAATTAAGCAAGGAAATGCTAGAGATAACTGACATTATAAAAAAAATTACCTAATACATACTTACAAAATATTTCACCAAAACACAAAAGAATATTACTTCTTCTTAGCACCTCATGGAGCATTCTCCAAAACTGACCACATATTAGAACACAAAGCAACTCTCAATAGCTACAACAAAATTGAAATAACTCCTTGCATCCTATCAGACAACCATGGATTAAAGCTGTATGTCAACAACAACAGAAAAAACAGAAAGCTTAGAAACTCATGGAAATGGAAAAATACTCTACTTAATTTAAAAAAAAAATAGGTCAAGACAGAAATAAATAAAGATATGAAAGACGTTCTAGAATTCAATGAAAGTGAATGTATAATATACACAAACTTGTGGAATGTAATAAAATCAGTGCTAAGAGAAAAGTTCATAGTACTAAGTGCCTTCATAAAAAAAAATGGAGAAATCTTATATTGTCAACTTAACAGAACACCTGAAAGTTCTAGAACAACAACAAAAACAACAAAACAGTAAGCACACCCAAAAACAGTAGATGGCAAGAAACAATCAAACTGAGGGTTGAAATCAATAAAATAGAAACAAGAATAATATAAAGAATCAATAAAACAAAAAGTTGGTTCTTTGAGAAAATCAACAAGATAGACAAACCCTTATCCAAATTAACTAAAAAAACAGAGAGAGAATAGCCAAATTAATAAAACAAAAAACAAAAGGGATATCTAACAACAGACACCAAGGAAATCCAGAGAATCCTAAGGACATACTTTAAAAATGCATACTGCACCAAATTGGTAATCTAATAAATAAATAAATAAAAAATAAATAAATAAATACATAAATACATAAATAAATAAATACATAAATAAAAAATTGGAAAATCTAAAAGAAATGAATAATTTTTCTCAATAGATAACACTAACCAAAGCTAAATCAAGATCAGGTAAACAATTTAAATAGATCTGTAACAGCAATGAAATAGGTCATTAAAAGTCTACCAGTGGGGGAAAACCAAACAAACAAACAAACAAACAAACTAAAACAACAACAAAAATGGTCCAGAATCAGACTTCTTTCAGACTTTCAAAGAAGAATTAATGCAAATATTCCTCAAATTATTCTACAAAATAAAAAAAGAAGGAACATTTTCCAATTTATTATATAATGCCAGTTACCCTGATAACCAAACCACAGAAAGAGTCAACGACTCAACAAAGAAAGACAAGTACAGATCAATTTCCCTTAAGAACATAATGTGAAAATACTCAATAAAATATTTGCAAAGTGAACCCGAGAATGTATCAAAAAGAACAGCCACCATGACCAAATAGCTTTCATCACAGAGATACAGGGATGTTTAAACATATGAAAATCAGTAAATGTAATCCACCAATAAATAAACTCGAAGGAGAGAGAGAGAGAGAGAGAGAGAGAGAGAGAGAGAGAGAGAGAGAGAGAGAGAGAGAGAGTTGTTTCATTACATGCTGAAAAAGCTTTTGGCAAAACCCATCTCCCATTCATAATAAAAGTCATGGAGAGAACAGGGATACAAGGGCCACACCTAAACATAATAAAGGCCATTTACAGTAAGCCCACAGCCAACATGGAATTAAATGGAGAGAAACTGAAAGGAATGTCAGTAAAATCAGAAACAAGACAAGGTTGTCCACTCTCTCCATATCTAGTCTACATAGTATTTGATGTTTTGGCTAGAGCAATTAGACAACTTGAAGGAAATCAATGGAATACAAATTGGAAAGAAAGAAGTTGAAGTATGGCTATTTACAGATAATATGATAATACACATAAGTGGCCCTAAAAATTCTACTAGGGAAGTCCTACAGCTGATAAACACTTTCAGCAAAGTATCTGGATATATGATTAGCTCAAAAGTGAATCAATTGTCCCCCAATATGTAAAAAAACAAACGGACTTAGAAAGAAATCAGAGAAATAACATTCTTCATAATAATCTCTAATAAAATCAAATATCTTGGGAGTAGCTCTAACTGAGCAAGTTAAAGAATTGTATGATAAAATACTTCAAGTCTTTGAATAAAGAAATTGAAGATGTCAGAAGATGGAAAGTTCTCCTGTGCTCATGAGTCAGTATGTTTAACACAGTAAAAATGATCATCTTACCAAAAGCAATCTACAGATTCAACACAATTCCAATCAAAATTCCAAATCAATTCTTTACAGATCTTTAAAGAATAATACTCAACTTCATATGGAAAAACAAAAAACCCATGATAGCTATAACAATCTTGAACAATAAAAGAATTGCTGGAGGTATCACCACCCCTGATTTCAAACTGTAATACAAGCTACAGTAATAAAACCCATATGGTATTGGCATAAAAACAGATATTTTGATCAGTGGGATCAAATTGAAGGTCCAGTAATAAATTAACATATATACAAATACCTGATTCTCGATAATAAAGCCAGAAACACGCACCAGAAAAAAGAAAGCATCTCCAACAAATGGTGCTAGTCACACTGGATATCTGCATGTAAAAGAATGCAAATAGAGCCATACTTATCAACCTGCACAAAACTCAAGTCCAAGTGGAACAAAGACCTCAACATAAAACCAGACCACTGAACTTGATAGAAAAGAAAGCAGGGAACAGCCTTCAACACAATGGTACAGGAGACAATATTCTGAACACTGATAGCACAGGCACTAAAATCAATAATTAATAAATGGGACCTCATGAAACTGAAAAGCTTCTGTATGGAAGCAAAGGACACTGTTTATCTGACAAAGTGGAAACCTACAGAATGGGAAAAGATTTTTACCACCTCCAAATCTGATAGAGGTCTAATATCCAAAATATATAATGAGCTCAAAAAATTGGAAACAAAAAGCCAAATAATCCAACTAAAAATGGGGTACAGATATGAATAGAGAATTCTCAATAAAGGAATCTCAAGGGCTGAAAAACACAAAGAAGTATTCAACACCCTTAGCCATCAGGAAAATGCAAACCAAAAATACCTTGCAATTCAATCTTGCACCATCAGAATGGCTAAGATTAATAACACAAGTGACAGCTCACACTATTGAGGATGTGCAGAATGGGGACCACTCCTCCATTGGTGATGGGAGTGTAAACTTGTACAGCCACTGTGGAAATCAATTTTGTGGTTCCTCAGAAAATTGGTTTCTCAGGTCTACCTCAAGACTCAGCTATATCACTCTTGAGCATATACCCAAAGGCTAATCCATCATACCACAAGGACACTTGCTCAACTATGTTCACTTCAGCTTTTATCACAATAACCAGAAACTGGAACAACCTAGATGTCCCTCAACTAAAGAATGGATAAGGAAAATGTGTTACATTTACACAATGGAATATTAGTCAGCTGTTAAAAATAACATTGTGAAATTTGCAGGCAAATGGATGCAGCTAGATAAAATCTTCTTGAGTGAGGTAACTCAGCCCATAAAAACAAATATGCTGTGTATTCACTTTTAAGTGGATATTAGCTGTTATGAAAATAATAATCAAGCTACAATCTACAGATCCAAAAAGGTTAGATACAAAGGAGGGCTTTAGGGGGCATGTGAATCTCCCTGGGAAGATAAAATAGACAGATTTTTGTAAGTGGACTGGGTGCAGGTAGGATTGGAAGCAGCAGGGATTAGGTGTAGTGAAGGGATGGAGGGAGAACAAGTGGAGAGAGACAGTTGGAATTGGGGTCATTGGTGGGGCAGTGTGAAAACCTAGTTCAGTGGAGACTTCCTAGAATCTATGAATGCTGAGGGCCATGGGAATATACAGCAGGTGACAACTAGTATTTAACAGGTCAACCAATCAGACAAATAACTCTCTGCCCCACTAGGCAAAGTCCATGAGGTCACTGGCTGTGGAAACCAGTTATTTTCTGTCTGTAACTTTCTTATGTGCCACCACTTACCTCCCTAAAAAGAAGAGCTGTGGGGTTCTTTCCACAGCCCATTGGCAGTGTGCTTTACATCTTTGGGCATATAGCTGTGGATGGTCAGGAAGATGATTTCTACTTAAGCTGTATAATTCTGGTAATACTAGAATTTTTTATAACTGACACAGGAAAGTAACAGTATTCTCAGTCACAAAGACAGCTAATTTTGGACTTCAGAACAGACTAGCTGAGAATACACAAGGATAAATTCTCAGGTGTTTATTGTTAAATCAAGGTTAGACTTAAAGCTACTTTGGCAGACATAACCCCCTGGAGTAATTCTCTTTCTGCATGTACCCCAACCACTCAAGTTTCAATTAACTAACTGTTATTGTTAAGTCCTGGATTTCAATGTCACTTTCTGTCTGGGAAACAACTACGTGCATGGCCAAGCATTACTCACTGGCCAGTCAATGTGACCTTCCTAGCCTGAGAGAAACAATGTGATTCCTTACATGTACCAGTTTGGCTCAGTCTCTGATTGTTTACTCAAGAAATGCTTTATGGTCCTGAAAATGTTAGTCGTATTTATGCAGAGTTTGGCTGTGGAAGAAGCAATGTGAAGGAACTGTGTAAAAGAGTAAGAATGAGTGAGTGAGTGAGTGTGTGTGTGTGTGTGTGTGTGTGTGTGTGTGTGTGTGCGCGCGCACACACACACTGAGTGAGGAATGTAGCTGAATGAGCAGAAAAAAAGAGTAAGAGATTAAAAAAAAAGAAGCATGAGAGAAGTGTGAGAGAGAATTAGAACTAAAGAGAACTGAAAATAGAGAGAATTGGAACCAAAGATTTAGAATAAAGAGAATTGGAACTAAAAATTTAGAACTACAGAATTAAAACTAAGAATTAGAACAAGAGAATTAGAGATGAAGAGGAATAAAAGAGAATTACCCTCAGATCATGTGTAAATTATTATAGATAATTAATCTCTCTATCCCTGCTCTTGAGAAGTCTTTCTCTAAGTAACCCTGGGTAATGGTTCTGAGAGTTGGACTCTTGGGCCACTAAATATGAAGGTCACCCTAGTGAGGACTCCTAGTACTGGAGGATAGGGAGTCTAAACTGGCCATCTTTTGTAGCCAGGCAAGGCTTGCAGTGGTGGGACTGGGTTACATTCAGTTGAAGAAGTCCCATGGAGATTTCTAAACAACCCAGGCTGCTGCTAGGACAGAAGATCACTGTCTGAAAACTGACAACAGGGCCCATTGCTGAGAACAACATGCACACAGCTCATTGAACATAGATAGGTCAATCCGATGCCTGCATGCAGTTTTCACCCCTACATTCTAGTTTCTCTGATGCAAGAAGGTACTCTGCAGGGTATGGAAAGAGAAACATGGACATCAACTGTCTTAGGGTTTCTACTGCTGTGAAGACATACATGAACATGGCAACTCTTTTAAAGGAAATTATTTAATTGAGGATAGCTTACAGTTTCAGCGCTTTAGTTCATTATCATTATGGCAAAAAGCACAGCAGCGTGCAGGAAGACACAGTGCTGGAGAAGGAGCTGAGAGTTCTACACCTTGACTCACAAGCATCAGAAGGAGAACATGTGGCACGCTAGGCCTTGATTGAGTTATATAAGACCTCAAAGCCCACCTTCACTGTGACACACTTTCTCTAACAAGGCCACACCTACTTCAACAAGACCACACCTCCCACTAGTGACACTCCCTATGAACCAAGTGTTCAAACACATGAGTCTATGGGAGTCATTCTTATTCAAACTGCCACACTCCACTCCCTGGCTCCCATAGGCTTGTGACTATAACATAATGCAGAAATGCATTCAGTCCAACTTCAATAGTTCCCAAAACTATTACAGCTTCAAACTTGTTTAAAAGTCCAAAGTTCAAAGTCTCTTCTGAGATCCATGCAATCTCTTAACTGTAATGTCATGTAAGATGAAGATGAAAAAAACAAAACAAAACAAAACACATCATCATCTCATTAGATGCTGAAAAAATCTTTGATAAAATCCAACATCCCTTCATGATAAACGTCTTAGAGATCAAGAATACAAGGAACATACCTAAACATAATAAAAGCATTATACATCAAGCTCACAGTCAACATCAAATTAAATGGGGAGAAACTCAAAGCAATTCCACTATAATCAGGAACAAGACAAGGCTATCCACACTCTCTGTATCTGGTCAATATAGTACTTGAAGTTCTAGCTAGAGCAATAAGACAACAAAAGGAGATCAAAGGGATAGAAAATGGAAAGGAAGAAGTCAAAGTATCGATATTTCCAGATGACATGGTAGTATACAAAAGATTCTGCCAAGGATCTCCTACAGCTGTTAAACATCTTCAGCAATGTGGCTGGATGCAAGATCAACTTAAAAAAGAATATCAGTAGCCCTGATAAAAAGGCTGAGAAAATCAGGGAAACAACACCCTACACAACAGCTACAAATAATATAAAGTATCTTGGGGTAACTTTAACCAAGCAAGTGAAAGACTTGCGTGACAAGAACTTCAAGTGTTTGAAAAAAGAAATTGGGGTAAATATCAGAAGATGGAAAGATCCCCCATGCTCATGTATTGGTAAGATTAACAGTAAAAACAGCCACTTTATCAAAAGCAATCTACAGATTCAATGCAATCCCCAGCAAAATTCCAACACAGTTCTTTACAGATCGTGAAAGAACAATACTCAACTTCATATGGAAAAACAAAACAAAAACAGCAACAAAATCCAGAATAGCTTAAACAATCCTGTACAATGAAAGAACTTCCAGAGGTATCACCATCCCTGTTCTCAAGCTCTACTACAGAACCATAATAATAAAAACAGCATGGTACTGGAATAAAAACAGACTGGTGGATCAATGGAATTCAATCAAAGACCCAGGCGTAAATCCACACACATGGACACCTGATTTTGACAAAGAAGCCAAAATTATACAGTGGAAAAAAAAAAAAGCATTTTCAAAAAAATGGTGCTGGCATAACTGGATGTCAGCATTTAGAAGAATGCAACTAGATCCATATCTATCACCTTGCATAAAATTCAAGTCAAAGTGGATCAAAGACCAAAACATAAATCCCGTTACACTGAACATGATAGAAGAGAAAGTGGGAAATAGCCTTGAATGCCTTGGTACAGGAGAAAATTTCCTGAATAGAATACCAGTAGCAGAGACTCTAAGATCGACAATTACTAAATGGAACCTCATGAAACTGAAAAGCTTTTATAAGGAAAAAGATGTAACGCAAATCTTAAAGAGTGTTATTAATTAAAAAAAAAAAAAAACTCAGGAGCCAGGTATTGGAGTGAATGCTGAAAGATCAGAGAAACAGAACAAGCCACATCCAGCCTCACATTGCCAATTCCTCAGCTGATCTTGTTTCTTCAGACTGAAAGCCTCTGAGTCCTCACTGAATTAATCTCAGCTGAACTGCTGCTGAAAGCCTAAAAGCTTAAAAGGCCTCTAGTTCCTGGTTTTCATACCTTAAATACCTTTCTGCTTCCTGTCATCACTTTCTGGGATTAAAGGTGTGTGTCACCATGCCTGGCTGTTTCCAATGTGACCTTGAACTCACAGAGATCCAGATGGATCTCTGCCTCCAGAATGCTAGGATTAAAGATGTGTGCTACCACTGCCTAACCTCTATGTTTAATACAGTGGCTGTTCTGTTCTCTGACGCCCAGATAAGTTTATTGAGGTGCATAATATATCATCCACAAAAAGATACCATCTATACGGCATAATAGCAGCCTACAGAATGGGAAAAGTTCTTCACCAACTGCACAACCTCTTTGTGGCCTGGATTTCTGGAGGCCATTGTGACCTCTGATCTAGTATGGATTCTCTGTCCAAGTTGGGAGTTGGCCTTCTGGAGGTTAGCTTGGCCTTTGGTGCAGCAGGGGGTCTCTGTTCTTCTGGTTGGTCTGGCCTGCACCTTTTATTGTGACTGGTGTGGCCTGCATCTGAGCAATGGAAGTCCTCTAGGGTTGGGGGCAGAGCCTGTCCTTAGGGCTAGTGATGAGATAGGAGGGGCCAAGAGGTGGTATGGGTCTTTGGGAACAGAATCTAGGGAGTGAGGCAGTTCAGCTGGCAGGTGGATCACTCACCTGTTCTTCTGACTGGTGTGGCCTGCACTGGAACAGCAGAAGTCTGTCGGGGTTTTGGAAAGCCTGTATTATTCTAAATGAAGAAAAACTCAAAGCAACTCCAGTAAAATCAGGAACTAATCAGGGCTGTCTACTATCTCCACTTCTTTTCAATATAATGCTGGAAATGCTAGCAAGAGTAATAAGGCAAGACATGGAAATTAAAGAGATAGATATACGAAAAGAAGAAGTCAAATATCCCAATTTTCATATGATATCTTTTGCATAAAATATCCCCAAACTTCTATCAGGAAACTTCTAGAAACAATCAACAATTTCTGTAAAGTTACACGGCACAAAATCAAGTTACAAATATCAGTAGCCTTTCTTTATACCAACAACACATTGAGAAAAAGAGTTGGACATACTCCCACTTATAATAGCATCAAATACAATAAAATATCTTGGAATAAACATAACCAAGAAAGTTAAAGACTTCTACAGGCAAAACTTTAAATCTCTGAAGAGACTGAGTAAGAAAGCATAAGAAAATTAAAAAAGCTTCTCAAGTTCATGACTCATAGAATAAATATTGTGAAAATGACCATCCCACTAACAGCAATTTATAGTTGCAATACAATCCCAATCAAAGTATTCATAAAATAGACTAACAAAATCCTCAGTACCATGCATGAGGGATTTCCTTTAGAATGAATGGTTGATCCAGATAGTCAAAGTGACTGGAGTCCTAAAACAATATCGACTGTGGTTGCTGCTCTTGATTGCCACTCACAGGTTGAAGACACAACACCCTCAGGACATAGGATTTGAATTATTCAGTCTGGATCTGGTCTAAGAGGCTATTTCCTGCAGTCTAGGTTCGATGATACCAGGAGATACTAAGCAAACTGTCAAGGGAGGAAAGTGTTTAACGCTCCTACAGAGCTGTGGTACCTTGAACAACAACAATGACCACCATAGCAAAACTACCAGAAAGATGAAGTAAAAGGCACTCACACGTTGTAACCTACAACTATCTAATTGGACTTAAAGCCCACTCAGCAGGAGGAAAACCATACCTGATATTAGAAACTGAGCTGACTTCCTGGGGCTAGTGAGGTCACAGATCTTAGAAAAGAAGATCTACTACCATCACTTTGCTAGACAGTATAATCCCTAACTGCAATCTAACTGTTAATTTTATACCAACAGAGAAGTATAGTTATCACCTTCATCAAAGAAGCTTCTTTGTACAGCAAATGGAGACCATCACATAAAACCACTATTGGACACAATACAGATACCAAAGGATAGTGGGAAGCCCAACCCCAATGGATGCATCTACAGCACATCTCTTACATCTCTGACTCACAGAATATCACAGAAGATGGGGATAGAAAGACTGTAAAAGCCAGAATACGAGGAAGTTCACTACAAAACATTCTATCATAGAAATGATTGCACAACAAGATCTGAACAATTGCAATATCAACAAACATGTAAATAAAAAGAAAGAAAGAACAAAGCCTTGAATATCAACAGTTATTTGAAGGTAGCTACATTGCCATATGTGTCAATAGGCAGAAAATACACAGAAAATTTGTGGACCCTGACAAGTAGACTAGCCATAAAATACCTAACCCTATGGCACATCAGTCATGTTCCATCATGCCAATCACCTGAGAAAAGTGACCTTGAACATTTAGAGCAGTGGTTCTCAACCTGTGGGTCACAACCATCAGAAAACACGTATTTCTGATAGTCTTAGGAACTAAGACATCACTCAATAGCAAAATTTCAGTTATGAAGTAGCAATGAAAATAATTTTATGATGGGGGGGTCATTTCAACATGAGGAACTTTATCAAAGGGTCAAAGCATTAGGAAGCTGAGGCGCATGCCTTTAATCCCAGCACTCGGGAGGCAGAGGCAGGCAGATCTTTGGGAGTTCGAGGCCAGCCTGGTCTACAGAGCAAGATCCAGGAAAGGTACAAAGCTACACAGAGAAACCCTGTCTCAAAAAACCAAAAGAAAGAAAGAAAAAAAGAAAAGAAAAGAAAACAATTGTGGGTCATTACCTAGTCCCACAGCCTTACTCTTTTCACAGTCATTTTGGTCAACAAACTGGTGTCTACCACCCTGCAATAAAAATAAACAGCTACTGGAGTTAACAAAGAGAGAAAAGAGAATATTTGATCAAGTTGACACACAGACATAAGGTGAAATTAAGTGTGGCTAGAACATTACTTTCAGAACAAGGCCAGCCAATCAAGTTGATCGTCTTCACGGCATGTGGTTGACAAGTTGTCCAGCTCTTCTCTGTGTAGTCCTCATATCCTGTCTTAGCAAATATCATTGAAAACAACAAAATGAAATATCATTGTGGCACTGGGTCTGTGTGAAACTGTCTTCTGCAGGAAGGTGAATGTTGTTCCAACAGCCTGCAGTCATTTTGATGTGAATAACTCATGCTTGAGAGGTCAGCTCTTCCCCAAAGCAGCAGCTGTTGGAGTTTTCTAGTTGGACTGTTTGCTGTCTGCAAACAAAGTTCCCATTAAGAGGAAGATTCTAAGTGTATCTTTCCAAGAGGATTGCACTCATTTAAATTTTTCTCCTGGCCTTTTTCCATGAGAAGGAAATTTGGGGCTGTTATAGAGACATGCTATGGAAATTTTCTCCTCCCAACAGATGCCATCATTAAGTTGAATACAAATTTCTAGATTTAAAGAGAGATTGGATCAAGGCACACAGTCGAGTCTTGTTACTTGAGTCTGTAAACAATCGGCCCTCTTTATTATTTAATCATCAGAAGGAGTTTTTTCCTTTCGTGTAAAAGAAGATGAACCGTAGAATAAGAATTAGATGGCATAAAATAACCTAAAATGTCTGGTCAGGACTAATCTGAAAGTGTCATATTTTCATCCTACATAAAAAGTAACTGAAGTAAACCTTAATAGAACCTCTTCAGTGTAAACAGTGAGGAGCAGAAATTAAAAGATTGTGGTTCAGAAAAGCACAAGCCGTAATGAAGGCATGAGCTGCATGTTTGATTGCTGACTAGTCTCTGTCCCCTGGTATGCTCTCTGACCTCTTCTGGAAATAAATGTCTCCCTCTGCTCCTTCAGTTTTCCATATGATATGAGTGTCAAGACTGCCTGAAAAATTATAAACAATTAAAGTGGTGTGAGGAAAAATGGAATGGTCTCATTAAGCATCACATATTTGCGGGTGGAAAAACCTACTTCTTTCTTTCCCTGTCTTTGCTAAAAACACATTCAGAGGATAAAACAAAGATTAAATAACATGTCAGACATAGGAGATTAAAGTCTGTTTCAGAGTTCTTGGCAACATTTACTCAGTCTTGTCTAGAACAGACAGCAGCAGCAAAACCTTTGGAGAGATGGAAAACTAGCCTGGGCTCTGATGAAATGAATTAATGTGTTCTTTAGTTATAATTGGAAAATATAATAGGGAGTAAATGATGGATTATTATTCAGCAAGTGTTTGCTCCATTTCTCCTATACTCATCTCTTCATCTGCTAGAGTTAAATAAAATGAAGTTGGATTTACAGAAATAGTAGTAGGTTCATTTTTTTTTGGTCTTGACTAATTTCAGAGCTAAAATTCAAATTTGAAATTACCCAGGCCAAAACTTGATTTGTGTGAGGAAGCAGGTGATTTTCTTGGTCTCCATGAAATGGATAGAATCAGTACTCTAGAGTGGGTATTTCAAATTTAATTTTAAATTATTTTACAAGTGAGTATGCCCTTAGTGATCAAACCAAATTGATTAGCAAGTACTTGATCATAGATATGACCAAGTTGAATTAAAATGACCCTCTTCCCTGCTGAGCTTCTCATCTGAGGCGGAAGACTCTGATAAAGACTTAAGTTCCTCATTCAAAGCTGCTTTATAGAATATTTTTTTAATTTAAAATATTCTTAAAAAATACTTATTTTTCAGTTTGGGCTGCTGATCTTTTAAACTCACATTCCCCAGTCTATGGTTCTGGAAGCTTTCATCATTGATGATGCTTTCCTCTATGTGTTTGAGACAAATGAATATATTGCTAAAAATACATGCTTACAAAAGATTTCCATCAGGAACAAGAAGCCTACTATGAAGGTGTTCCATTGTTCTACTCCTACAGTGTTCTCTACTGAAGTCATCTATGCTATCTTTCACTTTCTTTGCATAAGATATAAATGAAGATGTTGATCTCATATTTAATATTTTGTAAATAGAAATCTAAGTCTGGTGGTGAAGAGGTTCCTCTCTGATCCTAATTAGCTAGATGATTTCAAGTAAAGTATCTAATGGCTTATGTGCCTTGATTTCCTCATCTATAAAATGAACCACAGCAATACCCACTTGCCTATCCATGGAAGGCAAAGACACTGTTAATGTGAAAATGCTTTGTGGAATTAATAGCACTTGTGTTGGTAAAATGATGATGATGAAACTGATGATTAAGGTCACATGACTCCTTGGGTTCTGTAGTTGATCAGATATTCAGTAGGACTGCCAATCTCAGGATAATACCTTTTATTTCTCTAACAGTGAACTGCCCTCATCACTCACTGAGTCATATTTGACTCACAGTTAGATTTCATATGTTGCTTCCTGGTTGTTAGGGCCTAGAATCTTCCTTCACTGGTAGAGTTCTGTGATCACTGCCACATCTTCTAATCCCCACCTCCACCCCTATCCATCCAGTGTGAAATGGTCCTGTGCTGTAGCCTCAGGAAAGTCCAAAAAGAGCAGACTAGTTCCCATGGATACACACAAGCCTTTTGTGCTTGCACTTCTCTTTGAGCAAACAATTACTCAGGATTGACAGGATGACTGCTAACTTCCTCCTCCTCCTCCTCTTAATTCTTCCACAAAGGATGCTGAGGTAAGAGATGACATAAAGACAGGATTTTCAATGTGCTTTGCAAAGAGGCTGAGTCACCTATTTATATTTGTTGAAGTGACTGAAAGTACAAGAAAAAGTGCTAGCCATTTATGAGTCAGTCACGCTCGCACGTAGGAGTAAAAACTCTGGAAACAGGAATGACCTGTGACGTGAAACAACTCATGAGCAGAAAGAATTTGGTGTCACGAGTCTATAGTTTAAGAACAAAGAGGAAAATCATCAACCCTGAACCCTGAAAACACATATTTTCCATTTCTGTTTCTAACACACATGAAGTGCCAATAGATATTAAATCAAATTCTTGCTATTGTAAGGTGTCCAGCAGATTTGCTAGGAAGTCCAGTGGTGTCAGAATAAAGGCACAGGCTTTTCCTCGGGTCACTTAGGACTTTAGGGTTTAACTTGATGAAATATTTAGCCTCTTTTCCTTTCACAAATAAATACTTGACTTCAGAAGTAGAAGCGACTGATGATATGATCTTTTCTCCAAAAAACAGTTTTGAAAATTCAGGTGTCAACAATTTGACTTCAGAATGGACATGAGCACCCCTTCCACACCATATTTCTGTAGGTTTGAGGTTGACAAGATGTGAGGAGCTGAGCAGCTGCCCTTGGAATTCTTAGTGCGGTAATCTCCCACATAATTTTAGGACCTGAACAATTTGTAAACCTAGTCACTGTGAATTACAGTAACACCAATGAAAGAAGACAACTTTTTCAACTTCCTACTTTTTTCTGATATATTTCTACTAAGAATGTCTTTTTTATTTAAAAGTTTTTCTGTTTTACATACCAAACACAGTTCCCCCTCCCTCCTCTCCTCCTGTTCACTCCCTACCTCCCCCCCCCACCCCACCCCCTCATCCATACCTCAGACAGGCTAAGGCCTCCCATGTGGAGTCAACAAAGTCTTGCATATCAAGTTGAGGCAGGACCAAACCCCTCCTCCTTGCCCTCCTCCCCTGTATCAAGGTTGAGCAAGGTATTCCTCCATTGGCACTGGGCTCCAAAAAGCCAGCTCATGCACTAGGGATAAATCATGGTCTCACTGCCAGTGGCTCCACATACTGCCCAAGCCATACAACTGTCACCCACATTCAGAGGGCCTGGGTCTGTCCCATGCAGGTTCCACAGCTGTCAGTCCAGAGTCAGTGAGCTCCAACCAGCTTGGCTCAGGTGTCCCTGTGAGTTTCCCCATCATGATCTTGACCCCTTTGCTCATAGAATCCCTCTTCCCTCTCTTCAACTGGACGCCCGGAGCTCCACCCAGTGCTTAGCTATGGATCTCTGCATCTGCTTCCATCAGTTCCTGGATGAGGGTTCTATGATGACAATTAGGGTAGCCATCAATCTGATTACAGGAGAAGGCCAGTTCAGGTACCTTCTCCACTATTGTTAGGAGTCTCAGCTGGGCTCATCCTTATGGATTCCTGGGAATTTCCCTAGCACAAGGTTTCTCCCTCATACCACAATGGCTCCTTCTCCATCAAGATGTCTCTTTCTTCCTCTCCCTCTCTATCCCTCCCCCAACTCGACCATCCTGTTCCCTCAAGTTCTCTTGCCATCCCCCCTTACCTCCTCTACCTTCCACACTCCCAATGTACTCAGGAGATTTTATCTATTTCCCCTTCCTAGGGGGATCTATGTATGTCTCCCTTAGGGTCCTCCTTGTTACCTAACTTCTCTGGGGTTGTGGATTGTAGCCTTATTATCCTTTGCTTTACGTCTAGCATCCACTTATGAATGAGTACATACCATGTTTGTCTTTTTGGGTCTGGGTTACCTCACTCAGGATGTTTTTTCTAGTTCCATCCATTTGCCTTCAAATTTTGTGATGTCATTGTTTTTTACAGCTAATACTCCATGTATAAATGTACCACATTTTCTTTATCCAGAGAATGCCTTTAATTAGCACTTAACCTCTTAAAATTTAACCAAAAACTACAAGGAGATCCTCACTTTAGTTTCTTGATACATATTCAATTGTTTTCCTTTTCTTTTTTTTTTATTAATTTTCTTTTTTTTTTTTTGGTTTGCCTTTTTCCCACCCTCATTAACAACCACCAGCTTCTAAGACAGAAAATGACACCTATCTCCCCTGCCCCTCACCTGAACTTTTTATGTACTAGTATGAAAGATTCCTTGCTTAAAATGTCACCAGCAATAAAATTTCTAGTCTCCAGCATGATTTTCTTTCTTGTTGCCTGGCAGTGTTAGCCACACTACAGAAACAAATGCACATATGTAGAAACTGGACTTGTGAATGCAAGCTCATGCTTGAATTGGTCCTGTTTCCTTACAGACAATTGTTTTGCTGTCTCTTGTGGAGTAGCACCTACTACTACAGCAACCTGGAGCTTCAGTGTGTTTATCATCCACAAAACAAGAGAAGGGGTTAGTGAAAAGGGTTGGCTAGTCTCAATAGGCAGCAGTCTCAGACTATAAGCATCCCAGAATAGGAAGCTGCAGTTGCTAATTTTTGTAAACACTGATCAATAGTTGTAAACTTTCATACTTGGACCAGTGAAGGAAGGCTTTGCCAACTTCAAGCCTGGCCCATATGGAGAAAGACTTTGCCAGTTTCCTATGGTTATGAGGCCCTGATCCCATTTAGGACTTCACTCAGGCAGAGCTTCCTTTACTCCTTTTACTCTATATCATGAGGACCTTAGTGATTCTACATGTATTTTCTAGAGTAGAGAAACCATGAAAGAGTCCAGTATCACAATATCACTGAATCTAGATCTTGACAGACTGGCCCTATAGAATTTGCTATATTCCTATCAGCTGAAAAACAGCAACTCCAACTGTCGTAGGAAATCTGTATCTGTTCTTTCTTGTCTCAATCATAAACATGTTAGAGGTATTTATTTTTTCTTTATCATTACTGGGCTTTTTTGTATGTGTAGAGAGGAGCTGCCAAATGCCACAGCACATATGTGGAGGCCAGAGCCAGGGGACAACTTAGAGGGATGGTTTCTCTCCTTTCATCGTGAGGGTCTCAGGGATTGAACTCAAATTCTCAGGACTGGCTGCAAGTGCTCTTACCTGCTGAACATTTCACCAGCACAACAATTCTCAGCATCTAACTGTTCTCATTCTTCTTCAATGATGTACTCTGCAGACCCTAAAGACAACAGTGCAAACAAAAGGTTCTTCCCCCTTGCCATCACTCTTATGTCAACTGTAGCATTTGAACAAAGCTAAAACTCTATCCACATCCCTATTTGTCTGCTGAAGTAAATTAGGCATCATGCTTTTCCTAACTTCATTCTCTCAAAAATTTATGCATCTTTATATTATATGTATTGCTTATATATTATGTAGCATAAGTAGAATTCTATTGTCTTAGAATTCTCTATGTAGACCAGGCTGGACTGGAACTCACAGAAATCCACATGTCTCTGCCTCCTAAGTTCTGATATTAAAGGCATGTGTCACCATGCTTGGCTCACTAGATAATATGTTTTTAATGCTGTACATAGGAGAACATTTTAAAATATTCCAGTCTCTTAATTGGAGCATATCATCCATTTACTGTTTATGGTAAATTATTAAATCTACTGGTCATTTGACTCTCCCTAGACATACATTCAATATTTTCTACATTAATTCCTTTACAAATGAAATACTACTATTTTAAGTGTTTTAATACATACATAAAATATGATAGAGTGTGATAAATTAATACTATTTATACAGATAATATTCACTTATATCAACCAATAGTTGTACAATGTACTTTGCTCTTTATTTCTACATATTTATCACTCCTCCTGTATTAACTTTCCTTTTGCCTAAAATATTGTCTTTGACATTTCCTTATAAGTTATAAGAAAATGGATAGTAATTCTAATCTATTCAACAAGCAAAACACTTCAAGATGTCTTTAGTTAAGCTACACATATAAAACATACCTTTACAAAATGCACAATACTTCTTAGCCAAATTTCTTTGAGATTTTTTTCAAGCATTATTAAGCTGGCTTCTGTCCTCTATTCTTTCTG
>CABHPR010148861.1:31109-78549 GCA_902168415.1 Peromyscus melanophrys | reverse complement strand
TTTTTTTTTTTTTTTTTTCCCAGATGATAAGTTTCCAGGCTGACACGATAAGCCAGATCAAGCCAAACTACAAGTAAAACAACAGGCCTACAAAGCAACTCCTGGGCAAGTTCCCTGGCCTCAGAGAACAAGGACAGAGAAATGGCTCCCCTGAGCCAAGGCAGGGGGATGTGTAGACCTTAGTCGAGGAGTGGTGATGTGCCATCCAGGAGTTAGGACTGTGCCCAGGTATGGTCAAAAGCTAAGCCCACGGGCAGGCACTTGGATGCCATTCCTTTGTACAGAGTTTTCTGGGATAGGAGTTTGGCAGGGACAGGTACCAAATTTCCCGCAAATGCCTGCCTTGAGGAGATTTCTATCAGGGTCCAGAACAAATGATACAAGAGCTAAGGACACTAATCTGAGGGACATCCAATGAATCTGTGCACACCGAGTTCTTCAGTCCATTCACTTGATTCTTCTCAGTCAATTCTATCTGCACAGTTTCTTTTCTGTTCTCTTACTTAGCTCTTCTCTGTCCCTTCTGCTCTCGGTCCCTTCTGCTGTTTTCTCATGTCTATCTAGTTCTTTCCATCTCTGTCTTCATCTTTGTTCTAAATCAATTCTCCCCGTGCTGTGAGGGGACCAGTATATATAAACAAACAGTAATTCTTTGGCAAAGTAGGTCGGCTTGAAGTTCAGGGTCACAGAGAGAGGTGATAAGGATCCACACATAAAGCAATAAATGTCAGCTTCCAATTACAAGTCAAAAGGGGAGTGACTAAAGGGGAATTCTCTGGTAGGGTCAACTAAAGGCTAAGATCAATTAGGGAATCTAGGAATAGCACATGGCTGAGGCAGAATTAAAACTCAATTTGCACAAGAAAGAAGCTTGGCACCTATTACCTGCCTGGCCTTGATGGCAATCTCCTTGGGTCAGTGGGAAGTAACTGCCTTAACTCAGTAACTAGCAAGTGGCTAAAACATCATCCCAGGAATGTGAGCAGTAAATCTCTTAAGTTAGGGTCTTGTGTAAATAACCCAGGGTTAAGGTAAGAAGTTGAGGATTTAATTGTTAGTGGTTATTTTCTCTATCTGTGGGTGAGATGAGCTAATGTTTATCTATGTGTAGTTTTGTCCTTGGAAAAAGGTATCTTTGCTGAAATACTTTTGTCTGAAGAATGGACCTGGCCAGATATATGTTAATAAAAAAATAAACGCTGCTGGGGAGAGTTATCCAATTAACCCAAATGTATAGGGAAAGTTGTGCCCAAGATTGAGATGCAATCGTGAGATTACATGTACACATAACATGGAAATGCATGGTAAATGGGGAGAATCATAGCTGTTATTGCACAAGAAGTTTACAAGAGACAGCCAGTTCATTCAAAAGGCAGTAATTCCATAATGCCTTGTGTGATGGTTTCCTCTAACAGAACCCTTAGTTCTGATAGATTGACCTTCTGAACTCTAGTTGTCACTGCTGTATACTCCTGTGGACTTTTGCTGCCAGTGGCTTTCAATAGATAGGATTGTCCAGCTTGTGCAGGGGTGAGCTGGAAGCTCTAACCAAACACTCAAGTCTTAAGAGATCCAAATCAGAGGCCACAAGAAGTTTTGCGCTTGCTGCCTTGGAATATTGACAAAAGATTGCCACGAAGAAACTATTACTGTCCATTGAAGAATAAAGGACCACATGAGGCAGGGATAATTCATACCAAATTAAACATTCCAGACAACCAGCCAATAGCCAGAATCAACTTCCACATGTCCTCTAAGCCATCTTCCACTATCCAACCCATTAGAACGAACCAGAAAGCCTGCCTATGTGGCTCTCAGAAGAGAGGTCAGCAGAACTACCCTGTTGAGTTTAGCATACATCTTTAACCCCCAGGGTGAGGGAACTATTGTTGCATGTGGTTCCTTATTCATTAATAAATAACTGACATATAAAGTAAATACATCCTGATTTTCCAACACAATCAAGTTTGTACATAATCTGTCTGATTAGCTTTAAGGAAATCAATAAATGCAATTTCTAATTGAAATATAGTCCTCCTAGGAAGTAAGTACTAAAATGTGTTCAGTAGTGATGGTTGACCTGAAGGAACATCACCTTCCATGTAGAATATTTGGTGTGGAAATCTTTTTAAACCTGAACACTTCTAGAATTTTTTCTACAAGTACAAATCAAGATTGAAGGAAAATAATAATCAAATTCAACTGCCTTCTATCTGCAGAGATATTACAGACACTACTCAGAAACATTTAAGTCCAATAAATTTCTTGAACATTCTTCCCCAGGGGTCACTGCCTTGTGGCCACTCTTGCTGCCACAGCCATCCATGGAAAAACACAGATATATAAAAGATAAAATGAGGCGAGGAGTGAGGAGCTTCAGATGAAGGGGCAAAGATGAATTACTGTTATAATGACACCCTGAACAATCACATTTCTATAATATATTTTTGCTTGAATTGCTTCCCAGCTAGACCTCTCCTTTGGGAGATGCTGTGTAATTTCTCTGGTTATATGATAGAACCAAGATGAAAGATAACTCACAAGCTCCTGTGGCTTAAAATATAATGGTTGAAAATTGGTGGGTTATTTTTAAAGGGTTTTTTTTCTTGTTTGACAAGAAAAAGCAGAACTATGCTTAGCATCCCCACCCCTGTCCTTCAGAAAGAAATAGAGGTCAAATTGCTTCTTCTCTGTTTTTAAAGACATGGCTTTAGAAAATGAAGCAAATGTTTGATGAGTGTTAATATAGTACCCTAAATAACACTTTCCTCCACTCCTTCCCAACAATGAAAATCAACAGATCAAAACTTCTTAATACAAAGTATATTCAGATAGAGAATTAAAAAAACCCATCCATAGTTAAATATTTATAATTGCCAAGGCTGTCACTGTAAAATTATATTCTGTATAGAATCATCAGACAGACGCTATGATTGCTTATTTTAACTCCCACTACTGTTGGAAGATATAAAATTCACAAATTTGTATATCTAGAACCTTATCGCTATAGATAGCTAATCAGAATTAGAGTTTATTTAAATATTGATCATATATTAAAATTAAGTTATTTCAAACCTTCCGGACTAATTTTGTACCAGTAGCATCTCTATTCCAATATACTAAATTTGAAGGTACTTATGCTTGAGAAATATGTAAATTTTTAATGAAAAGATAAGACCAAAGTATCTTGGCACTTTTTTTTTTTTCTTGTATATAAGAAACTGAAACTCCAAGAGCTGGGATACCACGTCTGTGAAGCGGGGCAACTTCAGGTAATGTGATGGCTTGAGAAGTGCCCCTTCCTGGACTCTCTGACTCATGTTTTCTCCACTTCACTTGTACTGGACTGGCCACTATGGATAGGAGGTCCTAATCCCCTAAACCCCGAATCCAGGAGTTACCACAACTGAGCAGAAAATTTCTACAGTCTTTCAGTCATGACCTTATTCCTGACTTACTTATTCAGATTCACTAGAGACAAGAAGAGTAACTATGTATAAAACACTCCAGAAGATTCTAACGTGCAGCTTGTGACAGGATCCCCTGAAATATGTTTCCTCGACTCTTTAAAGGACTAGAGCTAGGAACTGTTGCCTTACATCACAGAGTTTGTGACTCTCTTTGGTCCTATACAAGAACCTAATACTAAAATCTTGCACTCTTGCAAAGGGGAAAGCAAAAAGGGCTAGATGGAGAATAGTTAAAATAGATGGTCTTATGAACATGTCATGTCAATGATACAGACAAGAGATTAGCAATAAGAGAGCAGTGTAAAGAGAAAAGCAAACTCATCTGTTTAATTGTGTACAACTGTGTAAACTGCTAAGCAACCTTGTAATTGTACATAAAGATTGTACATGGGTTTGTTTCACTATATCACTAAAACCACTTGCAAAATGCCATGCTTATCTGTTCACAGGTTATTAAATTATAGGCAATACACATATTTTTAGATATTGTCCTAGTTTTCTTTCATTACTGTGATATAACACTGGCCAACAGCAACTTGGCTTACATTTCCACATCAGTCTGTCATTGAGGAGGCCAACGCAGGAATTCAAACAGGAACCCAGAGGCAGGAACTGAAACAGAAGCCTTATGCCTCTCACTGAATTGCCGCCCACGGGCTTGCTCAGCTTGCTTTCATATGCAAACCAGGAAAACCTGCCCAGAGAGATCACCCATAGTGGGCTGGATCCTTATACATCAATCATTAATCAAGAAAATGCCCCATAGGCTTGCCTACAAACCATCTAATGGAGGCATTTTCACAGCTGAGAAGGCCTCTTCCCACTTGACTCTTACTCATGTCAAGTTGACAACTATCTAGCACAGACTTTATGATATTGGAGGGAAACGTAAGTAATACTTCATATACCAAGTCTAAATCAAGTAAGAATCAGGTTTAGTCACATCACAACACAAAGTGTTTACAATCTAAAGAGGAAGCTAAAAATCTATCAATTGACCCTCAATTCTACCTCCCCTTTCAAGGAATTATAAAGTTTAGTCTAGGTTTCCTCAAACCTCAGAGATAAGTAGGAAAGATAACATCTTCCCATTGGCATAAGACAGTAAACAAAGATGGTTCAGGTAACTTGCTCAACTTTAGCACCAAGGTTGAAAACCCGATTCTGAGCTGAGGCAGCAGGTCACTGAAGTTCACAGGTAAAGCAGCACACGGCAGCAGCAGGACCAAGGTGTCGCACCACCTTCTTGCAAGATAGAAATTTCTTTGGTCAGATATTAATTTAGATCATATTTTGTTCCAAATGTGAAATGTTTGTCCTAAATATTCTAACTCTGTGCTACCTATTAATCAAAGAGAATGTCTCTGAAGTTGCCAAGTTCAGTTCCATGTGAAAAAATAGAATGCCTCATACTCCAGAAATAAGGATTAGGCAGGCCTCCGACGGAACTGGGAAGGCAGAAAATAAAAGCGTATCTGGTTTTGTTCTGATGTTCTAGCTTGAGGCATCTTTTATAGAACTGATCGCTTTGTTTTTCTGCCTCTGCCACCAATTCTTCTCTACTACATTAAACCCCACACATGGCAAACACGAGTTAATTAAGCATTATATTACATCGTATTAATATAAATGTTTCAGATGCTCCTCCTTAAACCATGATGGCATAATTACTATTTCCCTGAAGGAGAAATTAATTTACATTGTTAACAGAAATACTTAGAAACAAACACATTTAAATGTTTAACCATCGGTTTGAAAGGAACAGATTAAAAGAAGTGAGATTTTAATCAAAACATTAACATTTAGATGGTCCAGCAAGGTAATGTGGAGAGGCGAACATGTGATTTTGCCATTTTAATCATTTTGAAAGAGCCTTTCAAATAACCTCATTCACTTTCACTCTAAGAACAGAACATGAATGCTGTCAATATCTCACTTCGCCTCCTTGAAGTCTAATCATGAATATCATCAAGAAAGCATTTCTTCCAGCTCATCAATCTCTCTTCCTTCAATAAATTAAAACTTCACAAGCATCAACAAGCAGCTCTGATGTGAAATAATATCAGGGCTAAAACCACAGGGCTGCAAGGAGCTTTCAGCAATTACACGCTGCCTCTGCACATCCACATCCAATAGAAGCTCGCAAACCAATGGTTCTCAACCTGCACCACACATTGAGAAGTCTTAAAATTCTAGTGCCCCAGAAATTCTAAACTTGCAGAAATTCTCATTCAATTGGTCCTAGAGCTACAGCATGAGCATCAATATTTTGCTATAATTTCTTTGGGTGAATTCAATCTGCAGCTCCATGCCAAAGCCCATCAGAGACTACTACAAAAAATGCCTGCAGTCAAGCAAAGCTAAGCTTACTTACTTGATGAAGCAAGAAAGATACCAGGAGAACTTGGGATTTCTCAGTAAGATGGAAGATATTGGATGGTTTTATGGAGGGGGTAGGGAAACAGGACTGTTTGGAATTGAAGGGTATCGAGAAATAATAGAACACTAGTGATGGGTACCCTGATTTTCTTCCACAAAACAAGGACTAGAGAAGTACTGACATGGGTAGAGATGCAGAGGTCACTCAGAGGGCAAGGCTGTGAGTGACGGGAACAAGCCAGAAGTCACTTTGTGGTTTAGATCCAGCCTGTCCATTGCTCCGTTGTAAGCACAGCATATTTATGTTCTCTGGTGAACCTCGTGGTCTTGCTGTCAGAAAGCCCAGCTTTCATCTTCTGAATTGACTTATTATAGTCATTTCCAGTATCTTCACAGGGTTGAGAAGCACTGATTTAAGCAAACTGAAAACCCCACCTGGATATGGGTGCTATCCAGTTGTGTGCCTGCCATCCAGGGTTTAAATCTGACTTACCAGGTAAACACTGGATTTCTCCACAAGGGGAAAACTTCCCAAATCCGAACCTTGTCAGATAAAAGCGTGTACCCATTTTCCCTTAATAGATTGTCCTGATTTGATTTCTGCTGATGTAATAAATGCCATGACCAAAAGCAACTTGGGGAGGAAAAGGGTTATTTTGCTTACAAGTTAGAGTACAGCATCAAGGGAATCCAGGGCAGGAGCTCAAGGAAGGAACCCGGAAGCACAGGCCCTGGAGGAGTGCTGCTACCTGCCTTGTTCCACTTAGCTTCATCAGATAGATACCTTTCTGTACAGCCCAGGCTCACCTACCCGGAGATGCCATTGCCCACAGTGCCCTGTGCCCTCCTACGTCAATTAGCAATCAAGAAAATATCTCACAGACAAGGTCCAGGCCTATCTGATTTCGCAAAGTGCTCAGTTGAGATTCCCTCTTCCTAGGAATGTCTGGGTTTGTCAAACAGACAAAAACTATGACCTAGATTATCAAGTTATGACTACATAGTTCAAGTGTAAGTAAATACATACTTACAAAGGCTAGCCAAATCTAGCATTTTAAAAGAAAATTGATGTAAAATAGCTCACTCCATAACCATTAATTTTAAAACATTCATCACACAGGCTTAAAACTCATATTCTACTGACTCTTTTCATATACTGAGTTCTCATTTTGTCTTTTATATATCTATATTTTTTCATGGCTGCCTGAGGCAGAAAATGATCATGAGGCAGTAACCCTGGGAAAGAATTTTGTTGGACTTTGATATTTCTAAGTAGAATCTGCAATATCTTAAGGAAACCATTGTTAACTTTCACAATTACTAGCTCACAGTTGCCATAGCATAACATTGCATTGTTTCCAATGAAAATTGGATGTTGAATTCTTCTCTGATAAGGTGTGCCATGCCCATTGATTTCCCAATATGACATCCAACACTAAATTTCCAGTCTAGATATGGGCAGATCTACAGAAATAATCTCCTGGAAGTTTCCAGCAAGAAATGCAGACCCAGAAGATGTAGCTTCCACAAATCATTGGATCTTAAGAAAAATCAATCAGAAGGAGAGGAAGCACATATGCTAAAATTTTGCTCCCACATTCATCAAAAAGATGGTGCTGTCTGTAAGGAAGTGTGGAATGGAGATAGACCAGGAATGCCACAGGAAATGGTGACTTTCCCTCTACATGGAGGGACTCACAGGACTGAGAGGTAAGGGGTGCCACTTGCCCTTCACCAACTGAATCACAGTTAACACAGTGAAGTTTATTATCATGTCTAAGTCTAGTCATAATTCGAACTTCTTATAAGTACAGTAGCATTTCTCTACATGCTTGCTTATAAATATTCCATTTGAAAGTTCATTTGCTAGAGAGATAGTTGCTTTGGTTCAATGCTAAGAAACTGGAAGTTAGCTGGGCGGTGGTGGCGCACGCCTTTAATTCCAGCACTCGGGAGGCAGAGCCAGGTGGATCTCTGTGAGTTCGAGGCCAGCCTGGGCTACCAAGTTAGTTCCAGGAAAGGCGCAAAGCTACACAGAGAAACCCTGTCTCAAAAAACCAAAAAAAAAAAAAAAAAGAAAAAGAAACTGGAAGTTGAAGTGCTTTCTTACCACAGTTGCACGGAAAAGAACAGATTTAGTAATGAAGTCATGAGTAACATTAACATTTGTTAGACTCTCTGTGTTGTGCTCTCTTAGAATATACAAAAGTCACAAAGGAAATACTAGTAACCATAACAAACTGACCTATGCTCCACGTGGCAGTTCAGCAACCACCCTTATTCATCCTCATTCCTCTTTCAGCCAGACACAAGCCTCTTGACCCCAATAGTTCTGCCTATGCAGCTGCTCAAGATGGGAAGTGCTTTGAAAACAGAGAGCAGGAAGCAGATGTAGCCATGGAGATGGCCACTTCTCGGTGAAGTGTTAAAGAGAACTCTCAGAGTGACCAGAAGGTACAAAGCACTGTTCAAAGGAAGAGCATCAAATATGTCAAGAGCATGCCAGTCTTATTCTCCACCAGCCAAACATACCTTCTTCAAAGGAGTCAGCCAGCCCTTCCCCTGTGATAGCACAGTAATAAAGGCAGTTTTCATTGTCCAGATTTGATTCATGGAGATGTAATCACGACAAGACCAGGATCACAAACTGTTAACATGTAGAAGCGCTTGCAACTAAAACTAGACAGTCTGTTAGAAATCATTCTAGACTGGTGAGTTAAAGACAGCCAAAGATATTTTTCTGGAACAAGCTTTCCACGATCCCTTCCTGAAATAGGTGGGACATAATTAAGGGAAACACATATCTAAGCTGGATCTGCCTGGGTCTTCCTCAACTTAACACTTTAACAATGTCCAACCAAGTGTGGACTTATGACCACACAAACTCATAGTACTTGCTAAAACTACAGGTGGCAAGATGTGGCCTAAGAGTCTAAATACTCACTCAGCAAGTTCCCGCAGACGATGCTATACCCACTATTTTATGAGAAATCCTGTGAAAAATAGAGTGGAAACCATCCAACAGAACATCCAGAATTCAGACTCAAAGGAAAGAGCCTACAATTCCCACTTGCCATTTTTGGGGAATACACAAGAGGAAATGAAAATCCTCATTTGGTCAATAAATGCCATACTGTGTGCCTGCCACATCCAGTGCTAAACGGGGGAGTAAAAAAATAAAGTGCAGAGAGCATTGTAAGATTCAGTCTGGAGTCAACTCACTTGGGTCTGAGCACATCACTATTGAACTAAAATAGGAATTCAGAGCAAAAAAATCAAACTTCTGCTGAAAACTCAGTAATAAGAGCATTTAAAATATTCTACATATGGAAGCAGGCGTATCTCTGATTCTTTTGCCTGCCTTGAGACTCCTTTCCTCCTGGTTAGTTACCTTGTCCAGCCCCAATATGAGGGCTTTTGCCATGTCTTATTGTATCTTGTTTTGTCCTGTTTGGCTGTCATCTATGGGAGGAAATGGAGAGGGGGTGGACCAGGGGGAAAGAGAAGGTGTGGGGAGAGTTAGGGGCAGTGGAGGGAGGGGAAACTGTGGTTGGGATGTATTGTATGAGAGAAGGATCTATTTTCGATTTAAAAAATTAAAAAAGAACATCTAGTTCTTTCTGAGGCAATACATAGCATAGAGAGTGGACAGACATGCATGTGACTATTTTAAAACAAGAAGGTCTCTTGAAGTAAGAGTTCAAAGCTTGGATATGACTCCCATCCCACTGAGTCAGTTCTTTCTACTAGAATCAGAGGGTTGGTGAACTTTTGATCTGCCGTTTCTTTCTCTGGAAGCAAAGATCTAAACACAACTATCAAATAAACTCGTGAAGAGAGGATAAAAGTATAATACATAAGTCACTGTTGATTTTCCCATGCACTCTACAAAAAGACACTGCAGACATCATAACCACTCCATACATGCTATCAAAACCCACTAGAAACATCCTCCGGGCTTGCTATAATAAGCTAAGCTTACTTAAGAATAAGTACGTGAGACTACCTTAATTGTCATCATTCAACCTTCATTCAGGAACTGATAGAAGCAGATGCAGAGATCCACAGCCAAGCACTGGGCTGAGCTTTGAGAATTCAGTTGAAGAGAGGGTGGAGGGATTATATATGAGCAAGAGGGGGCAAGATCATGACAGGAAAACCCATAGACAGCTGAACTGAGCTTGTGGGAGCTCACAGACTCTGGATGGACAGCTAGGGAGCCAGCATGGGACTGACCTAGGTCCTCTACATCTGGGTGACAATTACATAACTTGGTCTCTTGTGGGGGCCCCTAGCAGTGGGACCAGGACCTGTCCTTGAGCTGGCTCTTTAGAACCTATTCTCTATGATGGGATGCTTTCTTCAGCCTTGATGCAGCGGGGAGGAGCTTGTTCCTTCTGCAACTTGATACGCCATGCTTTGTGGATTCCTGTGGTGGTATTGTGTTCCCCAAAATATTGTGCACCATAATAAACTTATCTGGGGTCAGAGAACAGAACAGCCACTAGATATAGAGGCCAGAAAATAGTGGCACACACAGCTTTAATCCTAGCATTACAGAGGCAGAGATCTGCCTGGATCTCTGTGAGTTCAAGGCCACACTGGAAACAGCTAGGCATGGTGACTCATGCCTTTAATCCCAGGGAGTGATGGCAGAAAGCAGAAAGGTATATAAGGTGTGAAAAACAGGAACTAGAAGTTTTTAGCTGGTTAAGCTTTCAGGCTTTCGAGAAGCAGTTCAGCTGAGATCCATCTGAATAAGGACTCAGAGGCTTCCAGTCTGAGAAAACAGGATCAGCTGAGGAATTGGCAAGGTGAGGTGGCTGTGGCTTGTTCTGCTTCTCTGATCTTCCAGCATTCACCCCAATACCTGGCTCCGGGTTTGTTTTAATTAATAAGTCCTTTTAAGATTCATGCTACAGATTCCCAAGGGGGACTTTACCCCATTTGAATGGAGAGGAAGGAACAGTGGATGAAGGGATGGAAGCGAGGTGGGGGAGGGAACAGGAGGAGAGAAGGGAGGGAAAACTGTGGTTGGTGTGTAAAATAAAATAAAGAAAAAAAAAGAATAAGTACCTGAGACAGTTTTGACAAACATGAACACTAATAGGTCTATGTTATAAGATATAACAACTGTTAATTCCATTTCACTTTCATTGCTTCAGTTTATAAAGAAAAAATTTATGATGAGCCAGATAGACCAAAAGGTGAATATGTTTCTCACACAAACCCAATAACCTGAGTTTGATCCCTAAATCCCACAGCAGAAGGAAAGAACTGACTCCCAAAAGTTGTCCTTTGACTTACATATGCCCTTCATGATACACATACACACACACACACACACACACACACACACACACACACACACACACAAATGCACACAGAATAAAAAGAAATAAATATTGTGTGAACTATTTGTGCTCCTAATTTTATACTGCATAATAATTTTTAAAATCTAGTTAGAACTGGGTGGTGGTGGTGCATGCCTTTAGTCCCAGCACTTGGAAAGCCAGAGGCAGGCTGATCTCAGTGAGTTCAAAGCCAGCCTAGTCTACAGAATGAGTTCTAGGACAGCCAGAGCTGTTCCACAGAGAAATCTTGTCTCAAAAAATTAAAAAAAAGATGAAAAATTAAAAAAAAACTGGTTAGATTTATATGGGGGTATGGTTTGAATGTGAAACGGCTCTATGAGGGAACACTTGGTCCCCATCCTGCTCCATGCCTTCCCTGCCATGGTGGAACATATCCCCTCAAGCAAATAAGCCAAATAAGCCCTTCCTTCCTCAAATTGCTTATTATTGGGTATTTTGTCACAATAAGTTGTTAATACATGTGGTTCTATCAACATCTTATCCAAATCAAAATAACAAAAGCATACACTGAAAAAATAATTAAAACTGACAGAAAAATGTTTCAGTACTGAAATGGTCAAATATGGAAATTTTCCTGCATCCCATTAATGTTTACTAATGAGATATAGTGTTTTATAACATGGACATTTAGAGCTAATTTCTTTTTTAAAAAAGATTTATTTTTAATTCTCATCTCTCTGCGTGTATGTACACTTGAGTGCAGATGCCCACTAAGGCCAGAAGAGGGCATTGCAGCCTCTAGAGCTGGAGTTACAGGTGCTGGGAGCCACCTAACATGGATGCTGGGAACTGAACTTGTGCACTGCTCTGACTGCTCAATCTCTTGCCGGGCCTTGAGGTTATTTTCTTAACAGTAGTTTTATTGTATGACAAAATGGAATTTCTTAGGTACAAATACATTGCAAAGTGACACTCTCCAGTGGCCATTGTGCCTGTTTAGCTCATGTCTCCTTTCCTACAATGTGCTTTATTTTTAGGCTGGATCATCTCTATATTCTTTTAAACATATATACTCTTCAAAGGTTTTTGCTACAAAAAAAAAAAAGTTCAGTCTTTTCTTTTCCTCTTCCTTTTTACTGTAACCCCATAAATTCTAACCACAGCTGTCCATTCCACCTCCCATTATTCCCAATAATCCTGACTAACTGACTTTGAAAGCATATTGCTTTAGCACATTAACTTCCACTAGGGCACCTTTTTTTTTTCCACACCTGACTCTCCTACCCTGAAAATTTATATCCATTCTAACTAACAGTTTTCTAGGTAATAAATTATATATGACATCTGTCTTATCCTCATTTTTTAAATCCCTGTACCTCTTAAAAGCCTTGTTAATGCCCTCATTGTGGAAACCAGGCCACCTCTGGAGCTGCCTTCATGTGGGTTTGTCCTGATACCTTTTTCTGCCTTTGTCTCTGTCCTCCATTCTGAGTATTCTTCCACCTTTCTTTCCAGAAAAAAAATTAAGCCTCTTTTTATTTCATGAATTCTTCTTCATGCCCCATATCACCAGTCTTGAGTTAGTGAAATGTGAACATTTCTTTCTCCACCACAATTGTGACCTTTCTATTTAAAATTTAAATATAATTGTTCTAACTGGTGACATAATCTACCATGCATCACACCAGTTCCTCCCACAAGAGCACTTACACTAGATCCCTTAGAACACTGTTGTAGACTGGGACACTTACAACATCATATAGTCATATCTTAGTTCCTAAATTTGCTTTTGTGTTAACTTTGAAAATCAAATGGAAGATGGGGGATTTCCAAAATATTTATATCGTCAATATTTTCTCTTAAATGTTATAAAGAACTATTAGATAGATAAAGGCTTCTCTTCTCCATATAATACAAATTCAGCAGGAGATACAGGAATCCTGCTCTCTTTATGAAGCTAGACATTAGAGATATTTGCTAATGTGCACAATGTGATCATTGACTGATATTGTCACCTTGACAGGTTCAAGAATCACCCAGGAGGCAAGCCTGCCTCTGATCGTACCTGCAAGAGGTTATCTAGCATAGGCTAGCCTCTGGGCACACCTGTAAGAGGTTATCTAGCACAGGTTAGCCCCTGGGCATGCTTGTGAAAATTGTCATGATCAGTCTAATTGAAGGAAGACCCAGCTCAGCTGTGGACTGCACCATCACTTGGGCTGTGGTGATGAACTGAGTGAAGAGAGGACTGAGCACCACCACTTATCCCTCTCTGCTTCCTGACCTGGCTATGATGTGACCGGCTGCCTCAAGCCCTCCTCAAGGGCTTCCCCACCAGAAACGACTACATCCTGGAACTCTGAGCTAAAGGGAACCATTCCTTTTTTACCTTGCCTTTGTCAGGGAATTTTGTCAATAGGAAAAAGTAACTAATACATAGAACAATGTCATAGTTCTTATTAAATAATTACTAAAAGAATAAATGCTAATATACTTTATAATACAGTCACTAAGTATTATTCTACATATGTCACTATGCAATAGTTTTACTACAGTTAATTATATTCTTTTTTTCAAAAGACAGACCCTGTTTGTTGTTTTTCTTGGGTTTTTTTTTTTTTGCTTGTTTGTTTTATTTTGGTTTTGTTTTCTTTTAATTAAGCTCAATGAATATAAAATTATTCAGCCAAGACATTACAAAATTGTATGTATACTCTCAATTTCTGTACTCAGAATTTCACTAAATAATGTGTCTTTCATACACAAATTAGCCTCTCAGTGATGCTGCACTGCGGCACAGGATAGCCTGGAATCTGTCAGCACTTACACATGCACAAGACAGATGTGCAGTCAGCCTGTAAGTTGTCATTTGGTTAAGAAGTGGTGAGAACTTACAGACAAGAATGAGACAGAAAAACAACATAGCATTTTCTGATGACCTCATGGAGTGGGGAGCAGTCACCCACAGCCATGGCTTGTAGTAGGATATTTAAGATGTGTTACTTTTGTTGATGTTGCATTTATTTAACTCTGTGAAGCTGTGTTACTGTGCCTGTCTAAAACACCTAATGGTCTAATAAAGAACTGAACAGCCAATAGCAAGGCAGGAGAGAGAAATAGGCAGGGATGGCAGGCAGAGAGGATAAATAGAAGGAGAAATCTGGGAGAAGCAAAAGAATCCAGCAGCCAGAGAAGGAGGAGGACAACAGGGGCCAGGCACCCAACTACACTGCAAGCCAGGGAGTAAGAGTAAGATTTACAGAAGTAAGAGAATGAGAAAAGCCCAGAGGCAAAAGATAGACAGAATAATTTAAGATAAGGAAAGCTAGCTAGAAACTAAGCCAAGTTTAAGGCTAGGCGCTCATAAGGAATAATAAGCCTCTGTGTGTGGATTTATTTGGGAGCTGGCTGGTGGGCCCCCAAAAGCCAAAAAGAGTAATAAACAACAACAATGGCTACCTCCACAGTGCATCCTCCTTGAGTTACTGTCTGCTATGGGATGCCTTTCTGTATGCTGTGAATATGTGTTGCTCCCATTGGATAATAAATAAAGCTGAGCTGCACTGGCCTATGGCAGGGCAGGATGGAGCCAGGTGGGAAAATCCAAGAGAGAGAGAGTGAAAGGAGAAAGGAGAGTAAGGGAAGACGCCAAACCACCTTCTAAGGAGCAACATGTAATGGGACACAGGTAAAGCCACAGAACACGTGGCAATACATAGATTAATAGTTATGGGCTGAGATTAGGCCATATACTGTGTAAATAGTATAAGCCTCTGTGTGTTTCCTTGGGACCAAGCAGCTGCAGGACCATAGGGCCAGGCAGAACTGGAGAAACTTCCAGCTACATTTTGGCACCCAACACGGTAGCAAGAATTTCCTCCTAAAACCTGAGAAAGCTCTAAAAAAGGGTTCTAAAATGGAGCCAAAAACAACTTCCCAGTTCCTGTCACTCATGGCTGGCTGTAGTACAGAGATGTGTCCCCTGGCCACAGTGGGCTTCAGTGGCAACATGGAGAACTCTTGAAGTCTCTAACAAGCCATGCTGTGATACAAAGAGGCTTCTCCCAGTTGCTGCCTACAGGCTTGAGAGCACAGCCATGAGCTTAAAAACACAGGCAAACTACTTTATACTGCTTCCCAGAATTAGGGTGGCAAACGTGACTCATGGTACCTGTGCCATATTGAAAAGCTAAATGGGGCAGAGTCAACAGCCAAAGTTGCTGCACAGCTTAACAGTTTAAAATCTCTTCTGGTCAAAAAATGATTACAGATACAAAATAGGAAAGAGTCAGATGGAAAAAAAAAAACCTCTAAACAGTTTACATTGTGTGTAAAAAGTTATGTAGGCTAGAGAGAGAGAAGAGAAAGGATATAGATAGTCATAAAAATAAAATAAAGTCTTAAAAAATATATAAAAATATAATAAGGAACATAAAGATAGAAATTACACAGAGAGTCTGGATTGTGTTGTCTTTAGGATTTTTAACTGGCAAGAGACATTTGATTGTAAAGGCTGCTGAGTTAAACCAATATATATACTTTAAAGATATCTTGACTTAAAAATTATGTCTAAGGATATGTTGCTTTGGAAAAGAGGTTCTGCTTTTCTTTCCACAGAAGATGAGAAGCTGTGGATTCCTTCCAGGTTAATATGGTTCCATCAAAGAAGATTCCCTGAGAGGTCTCCAGATGATCCAACATCCAGAACAGCTTCAAAACAGCTGGCTCAGACAATACAGCCTCACAGACTACTCCAGTCAGGACTTGACCATTATCCAGAATTTTCTTAGGATCCCCATAAGATTTCCAGCACCCCAGTCAGCAGGAAGTAGTATGAGAAGCTATGCCCAAATTTCCAAAATATTAGAAACTTTATAAATGTTTATTTTTATTAAAAGGGGGTTGATTATAAATGCAATCTCTTTCTAAAGAAGAAAGGGGGCTATAGATATGATAGGATGAAAGGGTAGATTATTGAATCTACTTTTAAAAAGTAACAACTTGTTTGAAATATCTTACATTGTTATGGATTTTAGTTTATTGATACAAATTTAAAGTTAATTTTATTACAATGTATGTATATTTCTACTCTTGTTTAAGGTATTATGTTTATGCAACTCATTTTAAATTGTGATGTATAATTAAATACAGATTAATAATTAGTCATCTATGATAATCAAACTTAGAGTCATGTTAGTTAAGTTTTCTAGGTATACATAGATATATTTCAAATAGGTAGATAATCTTCAAACACTTCAAAGACCTACAGAATATGGCATTTAAAATATTTTAAGAACTTAGACTTTTCTGGACATTGAGACATGTCTGCTCCTGGCAGCACCAATCTACTTTAGAGATGATGACAGACATTGAAGAAACTCCATATGGAGTTTGCTTTCTTTATGGCAAAAGTTAGTCATTTGGGCAAGAAACTGCTGTTGCCTGAACTGCTTGATAGTATGCTGTATAAACTGGACATGCAGAACCCATAAGAAGGTGACTATTGAACTTTGCAAGGCAAGATGCTCCTTCAGGTTCCTGCTTTGCAGAAAAAACTGCCAGACATTCTACAGGACATAGAGAGGAGCCACTGACGAACTTTGCCAGAATGGGCGGAACAGTCCTTAAAATTTCCTGCTTCACTGAAAGCTAATGCCAGATAATCTAGACCAGTAGGCCAAAGACAGATGCCCCAGTGCTACAGAGGAACTTTGGATGACTGTCCAGGCAGCCAGATGTCTCTATCATTTGTAGAATTATGCAAGTTGCTTACAAAGCATTTCCTGTTTACTTAGATAATGTTATATCTTTCTGGGACCTTTGATGTAGTTGAAGACTAGATAGTTATAATTATTTTTCTTGGTTATGATAAAAGATAAATTTGATATGAAACTTTAGACTCACAAATGTAGGATAGATGATAGAATATTTTCTTTAATTTTGCCAAATACAAATAGACTAGATATTGTAACTGTAATTCTTTCTTGATAAGTGTTCTGTTATATGTAATTTTACTATGTTAAAGTTAAAACCTTCCTTTTTGATTAGATAGAAAAGAGGAAGTGCTATGGGATGTCTTTCTATACACTGTGAATATGTGTTGCTCTGATTGGTTGATAAATAAAGCTGTTTGGCCAATGATGAGGCAGAATAAGATGAGGCGGTACATTTGAACTGGAGAGAGAGGAGAAGAAAGCAGAGTGAAGAGCCTGCCACCACAAGAAGCAAGATGTGAAAGTACCAGTAAGCCATGAAGCCAAGTGGCAATGCATAGATTAATAAAAATGGGTTGAGCTAAGTTGTAAGAGCTAGCTAGCAAGAAGCTTGAGCCAACAAGCCATAGAATTGGTAATTAATATAAGCCTCCATGTAATTATTTTATAAGCAGCTAAGGGACCAGGTGGAACACAGGAAAACTTCTAACTACAACTGTCTCTCTACCTCTAACCTCATGTCCCTAGGACTATGCTTCTGACTTCTGGGGAGCTCTGGAAGCAGCATAGGACCTGTTCTTTGTACCTGACTAAGGGAAGGGACAAGCGTCACTCAGTGCACATAAACTTCTATTGCTGTCTTTAATGTTGCTTATGTTTTTTGTTTTCCTTTTCCTTCCTCTTAAACTGACTTTACGGTTTCTGTAAAATTATCCAATTATAGTATAACCCCTGCTCTTCTTTCTCAAGCCCACACACCACATTTTCTGTGTCCTAACATTGAAGAAGTTAATAATAACCAAGGTTCATCTGATCCTTACTATTTAGCCTTAATTTTCAATGAGGAAGAGAGAAACACAGATTAGCATCTTTTGTTTCCCAAGAGCACTGAAAATGGCAAACAAGCTCAACTACACTATTTTGCTTCCTTTATACTATGATAGCAACCGACACATGTGTGGAGCCAAGATGACGAGTTAGCAAAGTGCTGCAATTGCTGTCTGGTATATTCACATATTCACTGTAGAAAATGGCATGTATCAGTAAAAGATAAGTTACCTGCAGGAGCAATCAATAATTCTCCCTTAGAAAACACATTGTTCTGAACACAAACATACAACACACAAAATCAATGAATAAATAACAGTTAATTAATCTAAACTTGGAATTGTTATAATAAACAAGAATTTGACTTTACTCTACTGTAATGATACCACTAAAATATTTCAATTATATAAGCACAGAAAAATACTCTGGAACACAGAAAAGGAGTCTAATTAAAAAACAGTACAAAGTTTAAAACAGAGAAAAAGAGAGGGAAGGAGGGTGGGAGGGGAAAGGAGAAAGAGAATTCCCTCAATCACCATGATAGGTATCCAGGACTCATTTCACAGAATAAAGGATAAACATACTAAGTAAATTCCACACTAAAGTTCCATCACACGAGTGTACTCATTATCAGTAAATACATCAAGAATCCTGACGGCTTAAGAAATGCCACCTATAAAAAATATCCAGCACTGCCCTTTTAAATTCTCCTGGCAAGTTCTGAATATCCACTTGACACTAAAACATATAAGCAAACAATACAAGCTTGTATGCACCCAAATGGGAAGCGTAACTAGTCATCTAGTCAGTGGATGAAAATGTCATCCCCTAGGATAAGCAGTACAGTTTCATGGGCAATTGATAATATATGCCAACTCTGTAGCAGCATTCCCAGACAGCAGCTTAAAGGGCCCTGAAACTATGAAGGCATCAAGCATAATTCTGCTGGAAGCAGAATGTGATGATTCTGACTCAAAATTACTTGAAAGGAAAAGTGATATTACATACCAAATATGTATTTTTAAAAGACTTTAGAAGTTAAAAAGTTACAAAGGGGGATGGAGAAATGTCTCCATAGCAAGTGCATAAAGTAGTGCATGTGCACTCAAGCAGGTGCACACACAGACATATAAAAACAATAAAGTAGTAAACCATTTTTTAAAAGTTGCTAGAAAATAACTATGGATCTTCAGAATAGCAGCCCACTACTCAAACGTATGCTTTCCTACACTATAGCCACCAGCCATTTGTGGATTTGGGAATATAATTGGTGTAACTAACAGACTGAATGTTTAACTTCAGTTTAATGGGATAAATTCTAAATCACATTCTAATCTAATTAATTTCAATTATATTTAATTTAATCTTTATTTATTTAAAATTGATCCTTGATACATTTATTGGAAGATGTTTAAATATTTGAATTTATGTGAATTCACCTTTAAACTTTAATTTCTATAAAATTTTTAAATGTGTTTTTCAGTGAAAATTATAATTCCAAATTAAGCTGACCCACTCAATTTTCAGCTACTTACAGAAAAAGTCAAACAAAAATAATGTCTATTTCTCAAGTACAGCATTCCCTACTAAGTACTTAGCAAAGAAATATAAATAATTAAAACTATGACAATTAAATAAAAAATTGCATTTAAAAGTATCCCCTGGGAAATAACAGAATAGTGCAGATAAATAATAAAATGTCTTGAAATAAACTAGCTATAAGTTTTGTAGCCTTACTTCCTGAACTCTACAGGGATCCAGATGAAACACAAGTACCTAAAGAGTCAAAGCTAACATCCACAAATGAAAGGAAACAAGTGGCATTTGTCTTTCTAGGTCTGAGTTACCTCATTCAGGATGATTATTTCCAGCTCTGTCTATCTACCTGAAAATTTTTCTAAACAGCCTAACAGAACTTCATTCTGTAAATATAGACACTTTCATTTTCTACTCATCAGTTGATAGACATCTACCATTTCCAATCCCTGGCTACTGCAAACAGAGTAGCAGTGAACATTAGAATCAGGTATCTTCATGGCAGCATATAGAGTCCTTTGGGTATAAACCCAGGAGTGGCATCGATAGATTATGTGACAGATCTTTGCCTAGCTTTTTGAGGAATCTCCTCACTGATTTTCACAATGGCTGTACCAATTTATAGTCCCACCAGCATCAAATAAGAGCTCTCTGTCCCCTACATCCACATCAGCAGTTGTTGTTGTTGTTGTTGTTGTTTAATCTTGAACATTCTGACTGGGGTAAGATGAAATCTCAAAGTAGTTTTAATTTGTATTTCCCTGGTGGCTAAGGATGTGAGACACTTTTAACGTATTTTCAGCCAGTTGTATTTCATCGTTTGAGAGATCTCTGTTTAGTTTTATGCCACATTATTTCATTAAGTTGTTTGTTTTCTTGATTCTGAGATTTTATTTTAGTTTTTTGTGTATTATAGATATTCACCTTCTGACAGACATAAAGCTTTTAAAGATTTTTTCCCCTGTTTTGTAGAATGTCCCTAGTGTGAAAAGCTTTTTTAACTTTATGAAGTCTCATTTGCCAATGGTTGGTCTTAATGCCCATGCTACTGGGATCCTGACAAGAAAATCCTTTCCTATGTCAATTAGTTCAAGCATATCCCCCACTTTCTTCTCTTTCAGATTCAAGACACCAGGTCTTATGTTGATGACCTTGATCCATTTGGAGTTCAGTGGGTTTTAGCTTTGAATCTTTAGATATTTGTGTTTCATTTCACACCCACAGAGGTCACCAAAATAATAAGGCGGCATTGATGTGTGAGTCTTTCCAGGGAGGAGAGATAGAATGCTGTAGCATAAAGAAGGAAATAGTAAAATGGAAGAGCCAGAGTTAAATGGGATGAGGGATGGGAAGGTATGGTAGAGGGGGTAGCAAAAAGAGATACTAACACTCAAGACTCTTTGAGAAAGACATGTGGGAACCTACTACTGAAGAAACTTTCTAAAATATATATAAATACATATATAAAAAGTTTAAATAAAGTTACCTTATAATAGAGCAAAAATAGCCCTACTAGACACCACAGGCTAATAAATTTTTTTTTAAAAATCCAGTCCCACAAATGGGCTACTTCTTTTGAAGTTTTTGGCCAGTGAGGTTCCATTGACCACCCCCCAAACATTACAAACTATTACTGATGTTCTTGGTTCCTCAAGAACTTGAGGGTAAGACCCTATTGCCAAAAACAACAAATATTTAGATCATAGAACATGGAGAAACCAATCTAGTACTGACCTGGAAGCTTCATCCCTATTGGCTTGCTTTAATAGTGCTGGAAGATGCATGCATGCTACCAGAAGAGGAAATAATCATCAATCTTACCCAGCTGTCAACTCTGTGAGCTACAATCATGAAGGGCCTAGCAGTATACACACACTGATGAAATAGTGCCATGTGGTACAGGAGTGGGCAAGCACTTTTTAACTGGATTTACAGCCTGCTCCACAAAAAGAAAACCATTTATTGGAGTCAGCTATCTGTGACTAGACAGGCTATACACCCTATGGGAGAACCTACTGTTTTCATTCTCCTGAACAGATATAGTCTTAAAACAATTCCTAGTTTGGGTCCCAGAACTCTAGCTAGGGGCTATGAGGGAATGAATAAAGGATGGACAGACAGACAGACAGACAGACAGACAGACACGCACACGCACACGCACACGCACACATACAAAACGAAGCTGGGATCAAGTGAGGTTCTCTAACCCTACTGCTGCCACAGTGACCTGTAACCATTTTGCGTTTATTGGGGGGGGGGGTAGCTCCTCTTGGTAGGATGTCTCTATAGGCAAACAATCTGGGAGAAGGGAGCTGCAGTTGCTAGTCTTTGCACACAAAAGACCACTTGTGCATAAACACTCATATTTGGTCTCCAGAGAAAAGTTTTGCCATTTCTCTTTAGTCTGGCCTAAAGAAAGTAATGGCTTTGCCAATTCAATAGTGAGCCAGTTGGTCTTGGAGTCCTCTACAGACTTCACTTACTCAGGGCTTCCTCTGCTCCCTATGTTAGTGCACCTCTCAACCTCATCAGAGAAGCTTCTTTTTACATTAGATGGTGAATAACACAGAGATGGTCAAGGTGCCAAGAATAAGAGACTGAGGAATACTCATCTCTACACGAGACATCTGTATCATACCTTTCCTCCCAGGGTTCAAAGGGCACTGTGGAAGAGGAGGTGGGAAGACAGTAAGAGCCAGAGGTAGAATGACTACAAGGAGACTGTCTTCTGGGCACATTGTGCATATGAACTAAGAGTGGTTATGACAAACGCAGAAAATCTATGCAAGCTCAAGCCAGACACAATTCCAGCATGGTGAGGGAGGTGTCTAAGAAGTCTCACCCCTAACTGAGGAGCTATTGGCATTTCATAGCTACTGAGAGAGGAAGAGGAAGGATTCTATAAGGATGTAGGTAGGTCTACCACATTCAAGTGGATGGCCGCACACCCAATATGGGTAGCACAAATTGGACTAGATTTTATTTTAATGAGGACACTCAAAAGTTAGATGGGTAAAGAAAAAGTATAAAGTGGGAGGAGTTTGGGGTGAATATGTTGAAATACATGTTATGAAGTTATCAGACTTAATTTTAAAAGATAAAATTAAAGAGTTCAAGGATTCAGCTGCTTTTAATGTGCCTGCCTCAACATTATGTTAGCATGAGTTCAAATTGCAGGAACTCAAGTCACAATATAGTAGCAGTGAATCCTCCATTACAAAGAGTCTTAAAATACACCCTAACGTGTGCTAGTTATTTCAACTGCCAATTTATCACAATCTAGAATCACCAGAGAAGAGAAGCTTAATGAGGAATTGTCTAGAAAAAGCTGGCCTGTGGGTACTGTGTTGATTGTTAACGGATGTGGAAGACCGAGCCCACTGTGGGTGGCACCATCCCATAGGCAGGAGGTCCTGAACTGTGTAAGAACGAAGGAAGGAAGCAAGGGAAGATTCGTGCATTTGTTCTCCCTTCGGTCTTCACTACGGATGTGATAACTTTAAGTTCCCACCCTGACTTCCCCACGACAACGGACTGTAACCTGAAATTGTGAACTAAAATGTACTGATCCTCCCCAAGTTGCTTTTTGTTGAGGTATTTAATCACAGCAGCAGAGATGAAGCTAGAACACCAGGATTTAGAGAAAGAATCAGGGATGGATGAAGAAATATCTGCCGTCTACTGCGTGTAATGGACCCAAGGTTGGATGTTCCAGCTAAAATTAAATGAACCAAAAGCAGAAAAGTGGAATAAGTTATTCTGTTGTTTGTTTTCCTGCCCATCCTTAGCAGATCTCTTACATTGATCCTCTATGTAAATTGTGTTACGTTTTTTCTGCACTGAGAGTAAACCCAGTCTCTGCACACTGTGCACAAAGTTCTCTTATATAACATTGCAATGTGATCATTTCATTGTTATTGTTTGGGCTTCTCTACATTTTGAAATGTGGTAGCTGCTGAAAATATACACTTGGAATGAACTTGGAAGTGATAGAACTCACACACCACCAATGAGACAGACCATAGAACAGGCTTCTGTATGATGTGACTTCTTGCCTATCTCAAAGCTTTTCCAGATACTTTTACCAGAGTTTATCTGGACCATGGGCAGACAGTGCTAGACACACACAGTATTGTTTTCTCTAGCAACAAACTTTCCTGGAGAAACACAAGAGTGAAGTCTCCTAATTTTTCCTTACTGTGATCTTTAGTTGTCCATGGGGTATAAATAACATTTTATATGAGAATTCAAATGCCTACAAATATCCAATCTTTCCCCTATTGTGCTGATATTAACTGAAAAGTAAGCATTAACAGATGACGAATAGACCATTTGTGATACGGTAATGAGACAAGTAACCTTACATTGTGAGTTTGAATCCTCCTGTTCTGTTTACTCCTTAGAAACAGCTTCCTGACTTGTCTTGATGACCCATGTTGTCATAAACAAAATGGAACTAACACAGCAGCACACATCCTCTGGGTTCTTACAGACAGCAGATGAGCAAATCTGTGTGCAGGCTTTCTATACACTGTGAACTATCAGTTGTCATAACTGCTTCAGTGTGAGCTTTCCCATTACCTAGGTACAGTTTAGAATTCTCCTTTCTGCTTGGAACGCAAACACTGTGGTGATCTAGATGAATGAAAAAGCTCAATCACTGGCACAACTGTGGTGTCTGATGTCAGTTTGGTCTCAGTGACAATCAGACATATATATATATGTGTGTGTGTGTATATATATGTGTGTGTGTGTGTGTGTGTATATATGCGCTGGTGTGCAAGTGTATGTGTATTTCATAAATGTATGTTTTACAGTACTAAATATTATTTCCCAAAATAAAGGCTCTGGGAAATTTTACTTCTGAGTTGTCTAATTATTCATACTTTGCCTCTAAGAATATGAAAATTAAATAAATTGTGTTGTGTTTTCTGGGGTTTAACTTTTATTTGCACCATCTCCACAGCAAGTTTTCTAGTCTCACAGTATTTACATATATTTAATAAATGATAAAGATCGGGTCATCACCTACTCTGCCTGATCATATCTCAGAAGACAACAGCACTTATTAAGAAAGGCAGTTCGCTTTCTGGACACAGCTTTGATGTTAGCTGGAATTTTGTCCAGATCTTGTGTTCTTCTCTTTCTTTTAATTACAGTATAATGATCATTAGAATTAGAAGCTCTGTTGGTTTAGTCCATAACCATGTGAATTATAAAGTTATCCATATTTATGGAGTCTGCTTTGTGATAAAAGTCATGGTATAAATCATTAAAAAATTCTGAGATCTACTATACTGTCTCTATCCTTAAAGTACCTTATATGCCTGGAGAATTTATTTCACTTTAACCTGAAATTTTATCTTCTTATGTAAATTTTGTATAAATACATCTGTTTTTACAGACCAAGAGGAAAATAAAGAATTCAATACTCTAGGAAAACAACACAGTACAATCTAGCCACAACATATGTCAGCACTCTAATTAAAACAGGAAGTCAGTGACCTGAAGGAAAATAATCTTTTTTAAAAGATAGAGAGAATAAGTGGAAAACTAGAAGACAGTCAGCCACTAAAGCACATGCTTTTATCATCCACTGGGTCAAAAAGGGATTGAATACTCTGAGAATGGTAATAAAAACGGATAGAAGCAAAGTAATTCAAGTGTGCAACTAATTCAAATGTGACAGGATTTTTATCCATCAGTAGACTGTCTGACAGGAGAAAGTAAATGTTATCAATCCTGATTATGTGAGGCTAAAATTACAACTTCCAGAAACAAGGCATTGTGTGTGGGTTACTTTTCTATTGCTGTGATAAAAACACATGGTCAAAAGCAACTAAGGAAGAGAGAATTTGGTTTGGTTTGTGGTTCCAGAGACATAAAAATCCATCATGGTAGAGTAGAGGCATGGCAGCAAGCTACAGGCAATATAAGGAAGGTAAGAGTTCAAATCTTTAACCGCAAAATGAGGCAGAAAGTCGGAACTGGAGGCAGGGTGAGCCTACAAACTCTCAAAGCCCGCCCCAGTGACATAGTTCCTCCAGCAAGACCACACCTCTTAAACCTCCCTAGACAGGGCCACCACCAGCTAACTGGTGTTCAAATGTCTGAGTTTATGAAACATTTCTCATTTAAGTCACCACACCTGGGTACAGAGGACAACTACACATGCCTGAATCTTCATCTTCCAACATGTTGAACTAGGAGGCACTTTGTAGTGATGGTAGCAGACTTAAGGAAATTATTTAGATTTGCTCATGCAACAATGTTTAAAAGATTAAACTGTACTGTGAAGGGGTGGGAAGAAAGGTAGAAAATTGGGTAAATCATGAGAAAGGCTGCCTGTATATAGCATAGCAGTAGATAATAATGAATAATAATAATAAATTAAGAATATGGCAGAAGATTTAACAAACCATGGTAATAACCACTTTATTAATAACAATTAATAAGGAATTAAATGTAATTAAACATTTACATTTGGAGAGGAGACTGAGATTGAATAGGCCAATAAAATATGGGGTTTTTTTCTTCTAAGCTTTTGTACTCTTTAACTTAAAATATTACCACCAACAGTGTATCTAGGCTGCATCTATCATCTACCTTGAGGTCTCACAGCTTCTCACAGTTAAAATATCCACATTGAACCAGAGACTATAATTAAGTATTAATGTGCGTGCCTAGCATTCAGCAGGTCATGGGTCAATTCCAGCACACACACACACACACACACACACACACACACACACACACACACAACTCCATGTTGATGAAAGCAAAAAGATGGCAGTCTTGCAGTGAAGAAAGGAGTAAGAAAAACCTTGTATTATGTAAAATGCCATAAAGAAACCTATTGCTTCCGAGATTGATTTTAAAAATTAAAGATTCTTCATTATGTCCCCATCAAGCATTGCCTACTACTACAATCCTTTCACTATCCAAGAACTCATTCATTTATTCATTTATCCAAACCTTGGATATACATTTTGAACCATGGCTTTATAAGATGAGCTACAATAATGAACAAGATAGACATGACTCATTTGTTCCATGAGGTCTATAGTCTAGTAAGAAAGTTATACACACACAAACATGCACACACACATAAGAGAACATACACACACATACAGAGACAGAGAAACAGAGAGAATAAATAAAGTTTTAAAAGAAATACAGTAAGGATTGAATAATATGGAAACAGGAATTGCTTATCTTTACCTCCAGTGTGCTAGATAGATATCAGATGGCATATTTAAGCCATGACCTAAACAGTAAGAAAGAGCCAGTCACTTTAATGGTCATTTGTCCTATTTATACTTACTGAGTATCATTTGAATGCATTTCATATATCTAGAAAATTTCCCACTTCAAAAGTAAAAAGGTAAACACTAAGCCCTATTGGAGAACAATGTAACATTGGATAAGAATCTATTGCAATTAAGAAAAAAATTAAAGAGATCATATATTCATTATCTTGTTTATATGACGTAGCTAAAATAGGTAAATCTATAAAGAAATAAAGTATATTCTCTAGCAGACCCCAGCATGGCAAACATGGCCCTGGCAGGCCTTGCCCTTCCCTCATTCCCTCTGCTTTGCTAAAATTAGATTACATTCCTAAAGAGAGCCACCAAGGTCTGTTCCCTTATTTAGCTACTTCCTCCCCCTGAGGCTGACTACCATGGTCCAGCTATCAAAGTATTGAAGTCTGGTAATCAAAAGTCCCCTTTTGGCTGCCGTAACTAACATGCCCAACCAAAATTAAACATCTTATCCTAACAGGGGGTTTCTCTTTTTTTCTTTATAAACTGCCATTTGCCTATGGGCCATGTCTGTCTCTTCTCTATCCAGAGGCAGTCCTTTGCCCCTCCAGAGCAAATATCCCTTCCCCCATCTCCTTTGTTCCTTTCCCCTTCTCCTTTGTCCTCTATCTCTTGTCTTTGTCTCTTATTCTCTGCCCTTTGTCCCTCTGAGGCAAATAAATCTCCTTTGTGCTGAGAATTTGGTCTTAGGGGATCTTGTGCCAACTTCAAGGTCCCTTTCACATTCCTGATTGTCAAGGGTATGAAGAATAGGAAGAAAAAAATTAAGGATGATTACTAATTAAGTTAAGGATTCTCTCAAGGATAATGGAAATATTCTAAATTTAGATTAAAGTGGGGTTTGTACAACTCTTTGAATATATTAAGTCTTCACATTGGTGCAGGAATAACTCTCAAGTCTACATAGCTTTTTTTGTAATGCACTTTTCATTGGCTTAAACAAACATTGTGTGACAAAACTTTTTTTTGAAGATGCAACACACATGTCTACTCACCCCAAGATAGGGAGCCCATATCAGACTAAAGTACGGATACTACCAAAGTCGATCTTGGTTCACTAATGAGTTTTATTGGGGTTACTTACAGGAATATGGGTGAAGGGTTTCTCACAGGAGCAGAAATGGCTCAATGACAGCTGCATCACCAAGTCCCAGTGATGAGTGACAGTTCACCAAAACTGGAAACCCAGAGCACACTGCACAGCCTGCAGTCAGCTCAACAGGCCGGAGAGTGTGGTGGTATTATGTTCCCCAAAATATTGTGCACCCTAATAAACTTATCTGGGGTCAGAACAGAACAGCCACTAGATATAGAGGTGAGAAAATGGTGGCACACACGCCTTTAATCCTAGTATTCCAGAGGCAGAGATCCCTCTGGATCTCTGTGAGTTCAAAGCCACACTGGAAACAGCTAAGAGTGGTAACAAGAGCCTTTAATCCCAAGAAGTAAGCCTTTAATCGCAGGCAGTGATGGCAGAAACCAGAAAGATATATAAGGCGTGAAGACCACGAACTAGAAGCTTTTAGCTGGTTAAGCTTTTAGGCTTTTGAGTAACAGTTCAGCTGAGATTCATTCTGGATGAGTACTCAGAGGTTTCCAGTCTGAGGAAACAGGATCAGCTGAGGAACTGGCGAGGTGAGGTAGCTGTGACTTGTTCTGTTTCTCTGATCTTCCAGCATTCACCCCAATAACTGGCCTCAGGTTTGATTTTATTAATAAGTACCTTTAAGATTCATGCAACAGAGAGTGTTCTTTCCATGCCTCTCCAGGCAGCCTGGCTGGTTTCTGCTTCTCCCAGGCTGCTAACCTGATATTAGTCTTCTTTGCAGCTTGACCTGTCTGAGAGTGACTCTTAGCAGCTCCTCCTGTTTATTCTGGGAGGGAAGGGGGCCTAGTGAATCTGATCAGTTTCAGGAACTTCCTGAAGCTCCTTTTAGTTATTTACCTTCCATTCTAAAGAGTTTCCCTGCAGAATGGAATGTCTTAATTTCAGAAGAAACTGTTGCATAGCAATAAGAGAGTAAAAGAGTTGTGGAGAAGCAATTCTCTGAACACAGAACAATGCTAATCATTTGGTTAAATGTTTGTGGTAAAGGAACTCACTGTGTCAACACTGAACATGAAAGTAAATTAACAAATGCACCCATGTGTCCTTCATAGCAGATTGTGAAACACAAGCCTCTAAAGTGGCAAAAAGCTTCATTCACTTCAACTGTGTGAGTGGCAATAGACATCAGACTAGACATATTTGGGAGTTAGAGGACTTGGCAGGATTCAAGAAGAGGTCAAAGGTAGGGAAGTGGGACAAAAGCAGTAAATGTCTTCCCGAAAATGAATCCCTCCCAGATCGTGAAATAAGAAGAGATGTGGGATAAAGACAACAATGGATACCAAAATGATTAAAATATAATTAGACTTTGTTGACTTTTGGGGCGGCCATGTACCTAATGCTGCTGTCATGATCTAGCTATGAAGGGCCCCCCAAAAGGTTATACATTCAAACTTGGTCTCAGATGATGGTGCTACTTTGAGAAGTTCTAGAGACTATGAGAGGTGGGACCTGAAGGGACTCTAGCCAGCCCCAGCATAACAAACATGGCTCTGGTAGACCCTGCCCTTCCCCCATTCCCTTTTTCTTGCTAAAAAAAAAAAAAAAAAAAACTATTAGATTACATTCCTGAAGCTAGCCACCAAGGTCTATTCCCTTATTTGGCCACTTCCTCCCCTGAGGCTGACTGTCAAAGTTCAGCTATCAAAGTATTGAAGTCTAGCAACCAAAAGCCCTGCTTTGGCTACCCTAATTAACATATCCAATCAAAATTAACCAACTCATCCTAACACGGTGTTTCCTCTTATACCTTTATAAACTGCCATTTGTGTATGGGCCACATCTGTCTCCTCTCTATCCAGAGGTAGTACTTTTCCCTGGACAAATACCCCCCCCCATGTTCCTTTCCCATTCTCCCTTGTCCTCTATCTCCTGTCTTTATCTCATTACCTGCCTTTTGTCCCTGTGGGGCAAATAAATCTTCTTTGTGCTGCGAACTTGGTGTTGGGGTGTCTTAGGCTGATACCGGTCCCTTCAGGAAGAAATGGGTCCTTGAAAGCAGTTCTAAAGGACACTGTTCCTGGCCCTTTTCTGTCATACACTTTGCTTCCTGTCTGCAGTGATATAAACTGTCCTCAGCTACAGGCCCCTGCCACCACATGTTTTCCCAGGTGTACAGGACCAAAAACTGTGGACTGAACCTCTGAAACCATGACCCAAAACAAACCTTCTCTGTAGATGTTCACGTCAAGCACTCTGTTGGTGTCAGAAAGCTAACAAATGCAGCCAGCAGTCTTCAGCTCTAGCAGCTAGATGATGGCTTGACTCAATCATTTATCAAATCCCCCTTACCAAACCAAGCTAAGTGACAGCATACAATATAACCATAACCAAAAAAAAAATGCATAGACCACCCTCAACATCTACAGAAAATTGTTTTAAAGGCCTCCATGGATAGCAAAATCTATGGTTACTCAAATCTCTTGTATAAAATAACAGAGTTTTCATATAAACTATATGCACTCTCCCATATATTTTAAGTTGTTACCTGCAATACGCTACACAATGCAAGTGCTGTATTAGTAGTTATGATAATATGTTAATCAAGAAATGATAACAAGAGAAAGTCTGTATATATTCAATACAGCTTCAATTTTTGTTCTGAATATTTTCTATTCATGACTGGTCTGAATCCATGTTGGACAACCAGCAGGTACAGAACTGTGCCTAAGTGAGTCTGTCTGTCTGCCTGTTTATTTGTTTCAAAGCTACGTAGCTCTGGCTGTCCTGGGACTCACTATGTAGACCAGTCTGGCCTCGAACTCACTGAGATCTGCCTGCTTCTGCCTCCCAAGTGCTGGGATTAAAGGCATGTGCCAGCACAGGTAGACCCATAATGGAGTCTTTTGTGAAGGAACTTCCCCTGTGGCTTTTTCATTGACAAAGGAAGACAGAAACAAGGACTACTGGGAGACTATTTACCTCCATAAGGTTGATGACTTCTGCTTTGTTTTCTCAGGTCCTACACCTATGTATCTACTATAGTCCATTTAGCACTTACCTATTTGGATCTTTCTACTGAATTCTATCTATGTCTCTCAAACACATGGATGATATAATATTGGTATTAATTACCATCAGCTTGTAGCACAGTGCCTGTGTTGAGTAGTGTGCATAAGACTTACAATTAAAGCCTGATGTATCCCCAAAAAAGGCAAAAAAAAAAAAAAAAGCTGTACAATTAAGTGCTATATTGGTATCTGGTGAAACCAAGAGGGCTTCAAATGGCCTGATTCCAAGTTTCCCTTCTTACAGAGTTCTTACAAACAAGATCTCAGAGCCAAACAACACTCCCTATCAAATGATAAGGGCAGTGTCTGCTAACCCTTCAGTAGCAAGTTTCCAGCCTGTAATTTATTCACACAGCCCATTTGATCTTCCCTCGGCAACAAGGAAGCACCGCATACACTGCTGTCACTACAAAGCATGCATCACGAAGCCCCTGGCCTCTCACTGGACCCCTAAGTGCAGCCCCGGGAGCACCGGAGTCCCACCGAACGCATCTGTGGATTCCGGTCTGCCTGTCTGATGCTGGCACTGGCTTTCATCTGGCCTCGCTCTTCCTCTGTCATTTCATCTTCACAGAGACTGCTCCAGACTTCCTCTTGACACGGCGCTGACTCGGAGTGCTTTTGCTACCATCTGCTCCATTTGGGGTGTTAGTGTTCGGCCACCCCCATTAACCCTACAACCAGATCCTTCCCCACGCCATCAGGGTGAATAGAGCTGATTAAAGGAGGGGAGTGCTTGTGCCTAGGCAAGGGCGCATTGTGGGTGAGGGATAAATGAACCCTTGATCTCGCTTGAATTGAAAGTAATTGGAATTAACTTCTGTCATTTCATTTTTAAACCAACCAGCAATAGTGAACAGTGTGTTACTACCATTGCTACTTCAATTCTTGGGAGGAAAAGAACGTTAAAAGTTTGAAAGATCGTCTTGAAAATATTTCTTCACAAAGGTCAAAATATACAAGAATTCTAATAACTACAATAATGAAAAATTATATAAATATAATCAGTATAAAATATAAAAAATAATAAAAATAATAAAAAAGCATTGTATGAAATTCTCAAAGAATTAGTAAAAATAATTTTTAAATGATGAAAATAAGAAAGAAACCCAAGCAGCTTTTATCATGGCGTGGGGGGGGGGGGGGGGGGGTTCCAGACAAGTGGTTTAAAGTTATACTTGGGTAGCTGAGAGATGACTTGGTAGTTCAGAGTGCTCACTGCTCTTTCTGAGCGCTTCAATTCAGTTCCTAGCACCTCTGGAGGCCACTCACAATGGTGCATGACTCCAGCTCTCAGGGATTTGACACCCTTCTCTGGCTTCTGCAGGCACCCATGCACATGTGGCACGTACTCACACAGACACACACACATCTAAATAAAAACAAAATGAGTAAAATGTAATGTTCTACTGGATGCTCTGTCACGATGTAGTTGATCTCAAAGTCCTCCAGATGCACACCCTCACCCAGCTCTCAGATAAAGAAAGAGCTGCCCTGAAGGTCGGGGTAGATAGGGCAGTAGCTATTGCTTTGATTATATGTTCTTTTCCTTTAGAACTTCAAGCAAACTTCAAGCAAAACTTCTTTTTGACAATGGTCCCACATTATCTATGGCTGTGTAACAATCACAAGGCAACCTCTCGATTTGTTAATGAACTCAAGAGCCAATTCTCTGTGCTGAGCAGGACTTTGGTCTCTGAGTGGCCTCCATCCTCAAGGAAGCTGGTCCAGGTTCTCCAAGATGCAGTACTGATTCCAACCACAGACACTGTAAAGATTCTGAGCTCAGAAAGAGCCATTTCTTCATAAACCTGTCGTTCAAAGTTATCCCTGAAGACAGACAGAACCAGGGGAAAGAGAAATGCGCTCTACATCGTGATGGGAGGATACATCACAGTTCTAGTGCCTTGTCCACAAGGCGGGAAGGACGCAGTGTTGTGTTATGTGTGTATAATCTACCATGCTACTCCCCAGACCTCCTTCCTGGCAAAAGATGCTTAGCTTCTCCATCCCTCCTGCACTTAGTTACATGTTCCTTAGGCTGTATGGAAACCAGGAGAGGAAAAACACATTTGAAGAAATTCACACTAAGGTTGTATGAGCATTTTTATTAGGAAAACCATATGAGTAAGAAAAGTGAATATCATTTAAGAGTGCAAATGAAACTTGAAATAAGATGAAGCATGTGAGCAGCATCCAGTGGGACCTCTGAGACCTATAAGGTTTTGATTTTTCTTCCTTTCCCTGTATTTGCGGTATCGGTTTTTAAATAGGCACAAAGGGAAATGTGTGATTTTTTTACCATGTGAATGCAGAGAAGGAATGCATAGCCAGGTCAATATATTGATGATGAATGGTCCCCAAGTAGCACTGCACCATCACCACCATTTAAAGATTTTGTATTAGCACACAGTCTCGTGATTCACATGCTTTCCCACAGGCTTGAAATTTACCCTGCCCTACTGCTGGCCTCTCTGACTTGAGCCTTTGAATGTATCTGTGACCAGTCTCTGGCTTTGTGATGCCCTACCTTTCCAGTCTCTAATTATTTCTACCTGACTCCAAATGGCCACTCAGAGAATGTGTGCATTTTTCCAACTGAATTATCAATGAGGCTCACGACAGCCATTAAACCTTCCTCTGCCTGCGCTTGGGTAATGAGGTGTAACCCTTGTACTTCTCTTGATCTTAATTCAATTTCATTTTGGATAGAATTACTACGTATTTCTACTGAGTCAATTTAATATCAATATGGTTCCATATCAAAACCAACACTTAATTGCACAGAAGATCTTCAGAGCTGCTGAAATGAAGGGCCCCATGTACTACTACTTTTGGACTGGGAACAGAGCTTGACTATAGTATCTAAGACACCTTGAGTTTTTAGATCAACAAGAGGATGTTTAGAAGACTTCTTCCTAAGGAATAAACCCATGTTGTGGGGTGTTCTGAATAAATCACACATTTGTACAGCGTTTCCCTTTGTTTGCAAAAATTCATCTTCTTTACAAACCTGATAACTTTTTTCCTTTTCTCCACCTCTGTATTTAATAGTGCCACCTGCAGATTAAGGAGTCTTAAATATTAGCGCATTTAACAAGAAAGAGGAGGAGGAAGGGAGGGAGGAAGAGGGGGTGTTGGGTCCCTGGAGGCTGTCATCACTGACCTTTTATCAGAACGAAGGGCTAAGTACTGAAGCCGACCGGACAGAGTTAAAAACAGTCACGGATTTAAACCAAACCATCTCAGCTTGGAGAGCTTGAGAAAGAAGCTGCTGGGAAGTCCCTAAAAAGTATGTTCAGCCTTAAATTGTTATAATTTCCAGCTTATGGTTCTGCTCTTAGGTTATTTTCTCATTTTGTGGTTTAGAATGTTATTAGGTTCTGCTCTTTCCTGTGTTTTCTTTCTACAGACTGGCTGTCATCTATTTAGTGCACATGAAAATCCATGATTAGTCAGCGATGCAGCGGACAGTGGCAGTTGTTAGCTGGGCTCCTCAGGAGGGATGGCAGCAGTGTGGCACAGCTTCGTCTGCGCAGCGCTTGGCTTGCAGCTTCTCCTTCATCCTAGCATTGCATCAGATTCAGGGGATAACTACAGCTGACACACCCAACCCGGACTATGTGCCAGGCATTGGGCTTCGTGCCATGCATGCCTCTGTTTCAGTGACGTTTCTGGAAGCCTCCCGAAGATATACCATCTATGACAAGGTCTAAAGGGAAGGAATGTGTTCTCCTACTTCAATGAAATTTATTAATTCATGTACCAGTATTATTGACAATAAATGCAGTAAGTATATTTAGGTCTTCAAAACAAAAGTAACTTGGTTATAAAAACACAAGAACCATGAATGGTAGACAAGTTACAAAAGGAAGCTTGCCAGACCTTCATGAAACCTAGGAAATATATTCATCAGAAAGTACAGAAGTCTTCTCCTCAATATTTATCTATGAGAAACCAGAATTCAATATAAGAACCTAAAAATAAATGTTGACACCATTTTATTCTTCTCTCCTGAAGATTTACTTTATTTTACTTAATGCAAATACATGCATTTGGAAGTGCTGGCAGAGGCCAAAAGAAAGTATCAGAGCCCCCTGGAGTATGAGCAGCCCAGGGTGAGTCCTACCTGGGAATCAAACTCTTGTCCTTGGAAAGAGTAGCAAGTACTCTTAACTGCTGAACCATATGTAGCTCCAGCCCTGCCATAATATAAATAGGCAGAAAAAAAACCCACAAAACACTCCAGTCACTTCATAATGAATGGATAAACAAATTACAGCGAATAGTCAATCAGCATTCAAACAATAGAATATTACTGACTTCTCAATTGATCTCCCAACATTCAATTTATAGTTTATATGATGCATATTTGCTGAATATGAGAAGGTGGATGGAAAATCTGGGAGATGCTAAAACTTTTTAGCCTTGTTCTGAGGTATGAATTCATGAGTGGCTATAGGCATAAGAGCGGTGTCTGCTGCCTCTTCAAATTATGGTGTCCCTAAGATTAGTGGATTTTGTTTACTGGCTAAATAACAGCAATGCTATGCAGTGCCCTTGCCAGTCATGTGATGCAAGAATTTCCACTTGTCAAAAAGGACAGTGGCTTTGTAGGTAGATAGGTCTGTTGCCATAGTAATTTTAATATTCAAGTAAGCCTAATTTTAGATTAAGAGCTTAGTTTCATTAGCTAAAATCAGAAAAAAGTAGTAAAATATGTACTTAAATTTTTCAACTTTTTCTATTACATTTATTTATAGTGTGTGTGTGTGTGTGTGTGTGTGTGTGTGTGAATACACACATGCACCTGATACACATGTGGAAGTCAACTTGCAAGAGTTGGTTCTCTCTTTCACTGTGCGGGTCCTAGGAATTCACCTCAGGCCGTTAGGCTTGATAGAGAGCACCCTTACCCACTAAGACATCTTACTGGCTTATAGTATATATTTTTCAACCTAAATTAAAGACAGCAAAACAAATTTCCCATCTGAATGTTTTTTTGGTCTTGCCTTTCCTGAATAAGGGCATCATAGTAAACTAAATAGTAATGGCTTTTTGACTTAGAAATACAATCCCTTATGGTGAATCCAGCTTCGTTCGTACTGACATCTGAAGGTCGGTATGTAAATGCATCTGTGTTTTGATGCTTTGCTTTCTTAACCACTACATCTCTACAAGGCAGTCCACTCTAGTTTGTTTGTTTTTTTTAATTCCTTCTTCCTTGTCAGTGGTCTCAAATTTCAGCACCAAACCTTGTTCTGGAATATTTGTTAAGTTGGTGTCAAATGCTCCCTCACTTGTTATTAACTCTGTCAGCTAGCCGTCGTGAGCATCGCATCCTTGTGTAACACTGATTAGTCGTCGCCTGAGCTAGTTTAAACAGCAGTGTTTTGAGATTCAAAACAGAGCAACCGACAGAGCGTCATGGTATGACAGACTTCATCAACCTGCTGTCTTTACTACCGTCACTTCCAGAACGCTTACTCCCACATTTCGAGCAGTGGCTTCAGGGAATTACACTAAATTTAGACATGTGATTTACATAATGCTGTCCATCCACTCAGCAATGTCTACAACAAACCAAAGCACAGTCACCACTGCCTTGCACAAGGGACATGGAGTGCAGGCAGAGGCATGTTTGCACAGGTATCTCACCCTGGCCTCTTGGTCCCAGCTTTGAGTTCTACCCAGAACATCTTGGCATGCAGGCAGACGGCCAGCGGGAGGAATGGGAGAATCATCCATTACTCCAGCCAAAGCAGTTTTCCTTTGCCCATCTGCATTATGAGTTTTGGCTTGTCATGTGGTTTTGAGACATTATCAAGTTCTAAATGTATGTGGAGTTTAACTCCCCTCGTGAACATCATTTAAAGAATTTGGACATTAATGACTCCTTAGTCTACATCTCCTTGTCCTTCGCATTCCCAGTGAAGGGCCCTCCAATCCTTTCACAGAAAGAAAAGAAAGTCTTATTCACCTGGAAATCTGTTGGCTTTTGCAATGTTTATCCATTTCTACTTGGGCCTGGTTTAAGTGAACTAAATCTTTGTGGACTTTCCATGGCTCTGTTGAACAGATTCTCACAGTTGTGTGACTTTTAGTAGACAACACTGTTATCTGCATGACAAAAATAAATAGGCTAAAGGGGGCATTTTTGAAGATCAGAAAGTAGTTGTAGAGTTTCAAAATAGTAAGTCAGTAAAACATTTTCTAAACGTTACATAAATGTATTGTTCATACAAAAAATAAGGCAATTTAAATTAAGTCTGATTAAGGGAGCACTCCGAAAAGCTTCTGGACTTCACGTCTTGGGAATGTCTACCTGTAACTTATTACCTTAATTGTTCTTCGGATTGAACCAAAGCAAATACAAATATTACACCACAATTTTGTTCTCTGGTTCAAAAATGGGCATTTGCTGAGGACCCAGGAATAGCCCAGCTTATCCAGATTGCAGTCTGAAAGGTGCTTATCCATGGAGGCCACGAGCAAGCAGCTTTGCTGAGGCTTTCCGCATATGCCACATTAGGAGAGGCTATTTATTCTGACAATCATGTCCTCGGAGATCCGGCTGAAGTTAGTTTTCAGTTGAAATCCAGGTTAATATACATAGCTCTTACTGCCACCTTGTGGTTAAAATGTTTTTCTATCCTTTACTCTCTGCTATGTGTCCATGTTTGATGACATTTCCTGTCCTGAAACGATAAACTTCCACTCCATAATCACTTTTAAAACTAATAATAACATCTCCACAATACTGACATAAACTAAACACAGAAGAAAATATGACACCTTGCTGATTCATTGATGGCGTGAGAGCATGTTCTATGTTGCTAGGTGAGTATTTGAGCTGCCAAATGATAACATCAGTTACATCATTGTTTATCAGAAGCCACCAGAAGTGGTCTCATCGGGCTTTCCAAAGAAATTTGTTCTGACTTTGTGGCTTAATATTTGATGTAGTGATATATGCTCTTATGATCTAAAACATAAGCTCTTGAGTCATTTTACTTAATAAACATGGTAGGTTATAAAATTCTCCCAACCTCATTTTTCACCAGAGCCATTATAACTAGCTTATAACCTGTGATAGCAAATCTCACCAACAGAAAATGTACTGTGAGAAGCACCCCTATCCAAAGACCCTCTTACTTGAGCTTACATAAAAGGCTGATCGTGTGTGCAAGGGAAAGTGTATTAGGAGCTGAGGTTTCCTCAGAGAGAAAACTGAAGCCTTATTTCCTGTGGCTCCAGCAGACAAATGCTGAGCACTCCACAAAGTTATCTCTCCTCGCTATACTTTTCTTAATTGCGAAGTCTTCATCCTAGGAGAGACGGCGCTCGCTTAGTTCCTCCCGCGTGCTCAGTCCTCTCAAAGGTGCGTGCTGCAACGTGCTGAGGGAGCTTTTACGCCCCGTAACTTGCGTATCACTTATGCAGAGTTGTGGTTTAGCACCCACATGCCTTTCGGCTTGCCCATCTGCTTTGGCCTTTCCCTTGGCAACGAAACCATCAGATGTATATAGCTCATAAACTTTCTCAATTTTGTTCTTTATCATGAAATACATTTTGTCCAGTATGGTCTCTCTAGAATGTAATTTAAAATCTTCAGTCCTAAACGCCATAAATGCAACTCTGTATGCCAACTTAAATAATAAGTTGAATTCAAAAAATAAAATAAACGGTTTAGTCTTATGCCTAAGAAGGGATTGAAGATTTCCTCTTGATTTTTTTCAACAAACAACAAAATAGTAAAGTTACAAAATTACAAAAATAATTTAAATCCAAAATTTTATACTAAAGAACAAAATTATATAGGTCCATCTGAATTCATCTAATTGCCTATCTATATGGATCAAATTTGTAAAATGTGTTGAATTTTGTTCTAATTGGCCTACGCAGACTCAATTAAGGCAGCTTTGCTGTACATCATGCTCTTCCTTCTCAAGCCTTGGATCTCCAATGGGAAAATTACAGGAGTTTATATTTCTGCTGAATTGCTCTTCTTGTAACTGGAGATATTTCTCAGCACCACCTCATTAATCCTAACTATATCATTTCAGTTGAAAATGGGGAACTAGCTCGAGGTGCATTCCTGGACCTCTGCTAAAGCACAGAAAGTTAATTAACTTGGGGAAGTCATGACTGGTCAGCTGGAACCATATCTGTGTAGTGCTTAGAGTCCGTGGTTTCTGCTTGGCCCCTGCTCTCCTCAGCTACCTGAGAGTATACCTTCCCACACTTCAGAAGCCTAAGGGATCATCTTGTGGTTCTCCTTCCCTCTTCATTTACACTGTCCTGTTTTCACTACTGTGTTGCTTGATGTTTGAATTGGATGCAGATTTTTTTTAACTCTCTGAAGTTTCACAATAGTGCTTTCTCACTTCATCAAGGAATCAACAGGGTATCATATTTTCTTCTATGTTTAGCTTATATCAATGCAAAGTAGTATGGAATCCAGTCATGAATTTGGAATATGCCTTATAACTCTGCTATTGTTATTCATGACTATTTCTTAAGTAGCTACTACCTTCCTGGAATCATTGTAGGTACTGACTTTAGAATACGGAGATGGAATAAATTATTTTAGGCTCTTCTGTTAAGGGAAGGAGTTGGAGAAGACTAGGGAGTACGGGGAGGGGAGAGAGACTTGAGTAAAGGGAAAATGGATGTGAACATGTTTCAGAACGAATACAGCAGTTCCCTCTTGATTACAAGCACAGGAAAAGTTAAGAAAATAATCATCATAACTGAGTAAGAATAGAAATTAGCTCTATTACTGCCTGACACTACTTAGAGAAAGAAAAAAAAAGGACCCCTGGACTATGTATTAGGAATTGCTAGTTAATGAAAAACTACTGATGCAGACCTATATTTTGGACTTCCTTAAATGTGCTGATAAATGTCACTGGCATATCCTTGAAAGACTTTGGAAGGTATGATTGTGAGGATGTTGCTTCAAGAGCAATTGGCACCCAGGAGACACATGACTTCTGGACCAGTTTCTTTACTGCTCAGCTACTGTAAGTCCCTTGGGAAAGACCTGATGCTACCCTGTGGCCCACCTGAAACACTTTGCAATAACTGACGCAGACAAATCAAATCTTTATGTGGAAAGATGATACAAAATCTATTCAAGATGAATTGGCTATTATAAAAAAGGTAGTGATAGGATTCATAATAAAGGGGAGTTGGTGAGCAGGTTGACTAAAAACAGAGACATTAGAGGCATAGAATAAACTTAAGTGGTTCTGAAGACAACATAAGCCAAATTAAAGTGATTGTAATGAAAAAATTCAAAAGGGTCAACTCAAAAGATGGCATAAAGAAAATAAAATATATCAGAAAATATTTTTGAATGAGTTTAATATTTATAACCTGAAAAATAAGCTTAATGAAAGAGTTACTGAAAGAGAAGACACATGAAAGTGGTTATTCACAAAGACTCACTCAACTTTAGGTTCTATCTTTACTTAAGAGAATGGCAGAGGATTCAACTGCAGGCATTGAATAGACAAATGTCTAGATAGGACTACATGGTGGAAGATGCAGTCATGTCTATAAATACTGGTAAAGTTAAGAATGTAACTGGATAAGTTTTCAAGACATTGGATGTACAGAAAGAAGAATCAGGCTTAAGAATTTAATCCTGAGAGTGGGGTCTATAGAGATGGCTCAGCAGTTAAGGATGCTGGCTGTCCTTCCACAGATCTGTTTACAGCACTCACCCTAAGTGGCTCACCACCACCTGTAACTCTAGCTCCAGGAGACTCAGTGCCCTCTTCTGGCTTTGGCAAGAACCTGAAAGCACATGTGCATGCACACAGACACACAGACACACACACACACACACACACACACACACACACACACACACACGAATAAAAAATGAAATAAATCTTTTTTAAAAGAATAGAGAGAGAGACACCTAGAACTAAGGTATGCAAAGAGGTATGGTTAGAAAAAATAGGAGAAAAAGAACCATGATGCACAGGGGAAAACGAAATCAAAGTTTGAGGTAATAGTGGTCAAAATTATCAGAGAAGTCAGAGACTCTCTAGAAGGAGCTTATTGGGGACATTAGAGAAAGCAAAGTCGTGACAGAAGAGAAGACATCAAGCAGTTGTGACAAAAATAGGAGCCACGTGTGTCAACAGCACCATTTTACATAAAAAGAGAAGAGAGAAGGCAACCAGGAGAGACAATGGGACAAATTTGCTTTAACATATGATAGAATCATATTTGAGTGCCTAATCACAGACTAAAAACTATGAGAGAGGAAATCGGTGATCATCAAGCCACTGGACAATCAGGAAATTAATAATTATGGAGGCCTACTGTGAATCAAGCAGCATATTAGGTACAGGTATGACATTAGTACCTCTCCCAAAAAGCTTTGTCAAGTGAGAAGACAAGGGGTGTAGGTGTGGGTGGGTGTGTGTGTGTGTGTGGGTGTGTGTGTGTGTAAGTTATACATAACTTGTTATAGATTACATTTGACAAAAGCAACCCTAGATTGAGAAGCCTTTCTATTTTAGCAGTATTTTTTATAAACAAGTATTTATAAATAAGATTTGCCTAGCGGGTGACAACAAAGATGACTTCATAAGGATAGGGAGGAACTAGAAGCACATATTAGTAAAATTAGGCCACCAAGTCATGCACTGCAGTGTGTACCAAAGAACGGGGCCATAGGACAGGAAGGCTACCACGATCAAGGCAGATGAAGCTTTGAAAGACAAAAGTCCTAATGAGTACATTGCAGAGTTTGATTTCATGCTGAGAGCACTGAGGAGTCATTGAAGGATTTAGATCTTAGGAATAATGTGACTTTTTTTTTTTTTTGGTTTTGGTTTTGGTTTTTTGAGACAGGGTTTCTCTGTGTAGCTTTGCGCCTTTCCTGGAACTCACTCTGTAGTCCAGGCTGGCCTCGAACTCACAGAGATCCACCTGCCTCTGCCTCCCAAGTGCTGGGATTAAAGACAATGTGGCTTTTAAGAGACCTTTAATAAATACTGTGGCCGGGCGGTGGTGGCGCACGCCTTTAATCCCAGCACTCGGGGGGCAGAGGCAGGCGGATCTCTGTGAGTTCGAGGCCAGCCTGGTCTCCAAAGTGAGTTCCAGGAAAGGTGCAAAGCTACACAGAGAAACCCTGTCTCGAAAAACCAAAAAATAAAAATAAAAAAATAATAAATAAATAAATAAATAAATAAATAAATAAATAAATAAATAAATAAATAAGTAAATAAATAAATAAATAAATACTGTGTCCGTTTCCTGTTGCTGCATGGCAAGCTACTTGGACTTAGTTTAAAGCAATACAAGTTTGTCATCTTATTGTTCAGGAGGTCAGATGTCTGAAGGCATTTCATTAGCTGAGCAGAGCTACTGAAGGCATCTCATTGGCTGAGCAGGGCAACTGAAGGCATCTCATTGGCTGAGCAGGATAACTGGAGGCATCTCATTGGCTGAACAGGGCGACTGAGGGCATCTCATCGGTTGAACAGGGCGACTGAAGGACCTCATTGCCCTCTGAATCCTGAAGAAAGCATCTGCTTTTCCCATCGCTGACTCATCCATCTTTAAAGCTGTCACTGGCGTTTCTCACAGAACTTTCCTGACACTAACACCCTGCCTCTCTCCTCCCTCTAATGATCTCATAGCTGCCTGAGAAATACCACAGACAATCTGGACTGATCTCCCATTCCAACTCTTTATTCCATCGGAAAGACTGGCTTCATAAAGTAGCAGAGTCACACATTCAGAGATTAGAACATGGTCATCTGGGGGACACCATTACTCAGCTTATTACAAACAAGTATTCTACGATTTTCCTCTCTTTCATATCTGATTTAAGAGAAGGTAGGTAGATCTTCACATCGTTTCTGTATTCACTCTGTCGTAATATCACACAAGTAACACCTGGGATCTCCACTGTACATTTGTAAGATGATAAGAATTTAAAAGACAAAAAAATGTTTAGCTGTTATAATGAAGATAAATTTGGTCCTTAAAAGGGACTCCAGAAATGCAGAAAACCCTAAGCTACACTTTAAAGATTACCCTGTCCGGATGTTGCATAATTGACCTGTGTACATCACAAAAATTGTTGAAGTGAAATGGAAAATTCAATATTATTTTTTATGTTAGATTCATGCTTTTTTTTCACTTTGAATATCAATTTACCTTATGTAGTTTTTTTTTTTATTTTATGTCTATGAGTGATTTCCCTGCATGTATGTGTCTATGACTTGTGTGCCTGCTACCCATGGAGTCCTGAAGAAGGCATATGGGATCCCCTGGGACTGGAGTTACAGGTAGTTGTGATCCTCTGTGTGGGTTCTGGGAATAAAACCTTGGTCCTCTGAAAGTGAAGCCAATGCTCTGAACCACTGAGCCATCTCTGTAAGCAGCTCAGATGGAAAGGGATCCTGGCAGTCGGGAGCCAAGGAGTACCACAAAGTCACCATAAGCATAGCGGCTTAAAGCCCTGCTCCAGGGAAAGGTTTCCTCAATGTAACAGCTCTGCTCCACTAGGGGAAGGTTTCCCTAGAGAAAGTGTTCCAGTTCTGCTCTGGTCTGCTACAGCTCTGGAGAAAAGTTATTACTTCTCTGCTCTGCTCCATTCCGGCAAAAGAAGTTTGTCACCCAAACCTCACTCAAGTGATTTATTGGGAAGGAAAAAACCAGGAGGGTGGCTGCCTCTGCCATGGTGGAAAAAGGCACCAGGTACAGGGCTTACATAGGGCTTCTTAGGGGTGGAGTTTTTCCAGGGAGAAGATTTTCAAGGTGGAAATTGGTCGGATTTCAATCCCCAAGAGTTTGAACAAGCTCAGATTGGCTAGATTTCGTGCTCAGGGATTGGTTGGTTTTCTGCTCAGGGATTGATTGTTTTTGTGCTCAGTTGGTCGGGGCAGATTTGACTCTGGTTTCAGGGCCAAAGCGTGGTTTTTTTCACTGACCTTTTGAGCCTTTTGGCTCTAGTTTTAGGGTCAGGGTGTGTTTCTTTCACTGGCTCTGGTTCCAGGGCCAAAGTGTGATTCTTGAGCTCTGGTTTCAGGGTTAGGGTAGGTTTCTTTTGCTGGCCCTTTTACCCTATATTCTCTCCAGGCCTGTGAATATAAATTTAGTATTATAGATTAATTGCTCATTGCTTGGATGTTTAGGTTGAACTATGTGTATATATATGCTTATGAATTCTATCATAGAAATATTTTATTTATACATATCTCAAAGTACCTGCCTCCTGAATCCTATGTGTGTTGTTTTCAATTCTTCTCAAAGTAATTTGTAGAAAAAGGTCTTTGAGAAATGTAGTATTTGAAAACAGGTTTAACACCATTTTATTAAAAACAACTGAAATCACAGATATTCTTGAGGGTGCTTGTGACTTATTCAGCCATGAAAATACGAAGCACAGTTCCAAATAAGGGGAAGAACATAAAAGAAGGCAGGCCCTCTCCATGGAGTAAGTATTGGCAGTGACAATAGGAAACAATAGCTATTTGAATGAAAATGGCCCCCAAAGGCTAATAGGGAGTGGCACTATTTGAAAGGATTAGGAGGTGTGGCCTTGTTGGAGTAGGTGCAGCTTTGTTGGAAGAAATGTGTCACTGCGGGTGGATTTCGAGGTTTCAGAAGCTCAAGCCAGGCCCACTGTCTCTCTCAGGCTGTCTTCCTGCTGCCTGCTGATTTAGATGGAGAACTCTCTGCTACTTCTCCAGCACCAGGACTGCCTGCGTGCAGTCATGACTCGCGCCATGAGGTTAATGAACTAAACCTCTGAACCCATGTGCCAGTCCCAATTAAGTGTTTTCCTTTATAAGAGTTCTGGGTCATGGTCTCTTCACAGCAATAGAAACCCTGACTAAGACATCAGCCTTCTTTAGTCTAATCTGGCCAAATTAATCTCTAATCTAAACTGGCCAAAAAAAGGAAGAGAGAAAGAGAAAAGGAAAAGGAAAAGAAAGAAAGAAAACAGCAATTTAGAATCTGTCACACTATAATAAACCTTCTACCCCAATGTATGATGTGATAGAAGCCTGAGATTTCTGAGAAAATAGGCATTAGACAAAATATTACATCTGAAGAATAATTAAAGCATAGTTTTAAAAAATAATTATTGAACCCTCCATTTAAGAAAACACCTAGTTTTTATTCTTTGATGCCACCTGTTTCCCCTGTATATTAAAAATACCAACCAAGAGGATAGGGAGATAGTTGAGCAGTTAAGAGCACTGGCTGCTCTTCCAGAGGACCTAGATTTGATCCCCAGCATCCACATGGCAGCTCACAACCATCTATACATACAGTTCCAGGAGATCCGCTTTCCTCTGACTTCACTGGGTTCTGGACACACATGGTGCACAGAAATATGTGCTGGATAAATACCCATACACATGAGATGAAATAATTTTTGAAAATTAATATGTAAACAAAAATATGAAAACAAAAATCAAGGTTGATGGTCAACCTATTGCCAGGAAGCAGGGAAGTTTTTCCATAACTATATGTTATCTAGATCACTGATCAAACTTACTGAGAAATATAACTTGACTCAGGAATGTTTTTCCAAATTAGAAAAAAAAAAATTACTTGCCCATCTAAGACAGTATAGGAAAGATACACTGTCAATCACTCACTCAAAAATGCTTGGGTTGTTCAATGTACTTTAAACAGAGTGGACAAATTGTTTTGAAACAGACAGCATTGTGTTCCTTATCTTTCCCTTTACCTTGTGTTTCTGGAGACAGAGACCAAAATCTCCATTCCTGCCACAGTAAATGACTAAAACATATAAAAAGAAGATTTTGGCGTTTCTATCTACCTCTGGAGTAACGTGACCCTGCTGTCAAAGAAACTCAGATAGAAACAACCCACCTAGCTACACAGGTTTATCATTAGTTCCCAATGTTCATTTTTTTTTAAAATAAAAGCTATAGAAGAATAAGCCACACATCATGTAGTCCAACAAAGAAATACAATGGCTGGACACTAGACTTAATAACTGCATTGTCACCCAGTTTCTAGGAATTTACACAGAATTTAACCTGTCTACAATTGAAGAAGAATGAAAGAAGCTTAGTTATCAACCTGTGTGCTACTGGGAGCTGGTGGAACATTCGAGAGGTAGGGCCTAGTGGGGAGAAGTTGGGTCACCACAGGCCACGTGCTCAGTGGTGACACTGAACCCCAACTTCTTCAGCTCTTGTTGCTGTTACATTCTGCTCTCAGCCCACAAAGTGAGCAACTTTGCTCCCAGCCACTGTGTTTTCCTTCACCACACACTCAAAAGCCACGAAGCCAACCAACCATGAAATCTCTGAACGCATAACACAAAATGAACCCTTCATCAATACAACTTGTTTCTGTGTCAAACAAGCTCTCATCATCCCAGAGACCATGGAGAAAACTGAGTCTTTCAAGCTACATAGAGATTTCAAGTCTAGATTCTCTACTCTGAGCATTCAGCTTCATCCTCAGTTACATGCAAATGAAAACCGATAACTTGTGGAAATATCTAGCACAGTGCCTAAGCACATGGTAAATGACATCTATCATCATAAAAAAGAATAAAGGAGGAAAATTAGAAGGGTGCTAAGCAAAAAACACCAAAGAAAAGCATAAAATGGAACAAGTTAAAAAAGGAAGAAGCATCCTCCAAGAATGATTGCCTATGGGAATTGGGAGAAATTAAATAAAATCTTGTTTTCTAAAGGAAGTAAAAGTTGAAAACTCTGAAAAACAAAATCCGAGGGTGAAACAAAGTGAGGTTAAAGCTGCTAGATGACATTCAAATTTCAGGGTTCTTTTCAGGGATTTTTTTTTTTTTTTTTTTTTTTTGGTTTTTCGAGACAGGGTTTCTCTGTGTAGCTTTGTGCCTTTCCTGGAGCTCACTTGGTAGCCCAGGCTGGCCTCAAACTCACAGAGATCCACCTGGCTCTGCCTCCCGAGTGCTGGAATTAAAGGCGTGCGCCACCACCGCCCGGCTCAGGGATGTTTTTAAATAAAATATTATTTTAATATAATAGAAATTGAACACTACTTCCTAAGAAAAATGAAATAAATGATAAAAATGAAGATAAAAATGTACATTACACAGAGGAAGACAAGTTAAAAACAGTGAAAATAAAAGTGAGCATCTAGGCTAAAGTTCTTAATTTTTCTTTGAAAAAAAATGAGAAGAATAAATACAGTTTGTCAAAGACAGTTAAAAACAAATTTATTGAACTAGTCCAGTCAAAAGGACAGAGAAAATTTGCTCCCTAATATACACGTTCTGAGCAAACCACTCAAAAAGCCATTCCACCCTCAGGAAAATTAGACCAAATTGACCCTCCCCCTTTTATGGAAAATAGATTTTTTTCCCTCACATAATATATCCTGCCTAAAATTTTCCTTCCTTCTACTCTTCCCAGTTCCTGCCCATCTCCCCTCCCATCCAGATCTACCCACTTTCTGTCTCTCATTAGAAAACCAATAATCTTCTAAGGGGTAATAATAAAAAGAAATAAAATAGGATTAAAAAAAAA
>CABHPR010148861.1:6545-25145 GCA_902168415.1 Peromyscus melanophrys | reverse complement strand
GTGTGTGTGTGTGTGTGTGTGTGTGTGTGTGTGTGTGTGTGTGTGTGAAATAACAGGCCATTGCCCTGGAAAACACAAATCCAAAAACAATCAACCTCAATGCATTATTTTGTAAATCTGTAAAAATTCAAATACAATTAAGAAATATACTGAGAATATACAGAGAGATGGGGAGGAGATCAAGTCATTCAAATGCTGGGGAACATCAGTATGGGCTCTAACATCCTATAATAACATTCAATGTTTAAGGATGTAGGGAAGCAATCATAAAAACTGTGGTCTAAGAATATAAACACAACCAGTATCTGAACGTAAAGGGGACATTCAACCAACTTCTAACTTGGGCAGAATCCCATTCTACATCCCCTTCAGTGTTGGGGGATGGGAGTGGGAGGTGGGAACGACTATGAGATCGACAGATCCATGACAGGCAGACAGCTAGGGAAGTGGGCCTCCCCTAGACAGACAGATGATTGAAGATAGTACACTCCTGCCTTCTTCTTCACCTTTTGATCTGAAGCAAAGGCTTGGCAATTTTCTCTCACCAGTAGATGCCTCCCTGTCCCTTTCCAGGTGACCAATCCAGGCTAACCATGCAATCTCAAAGCCAGAGCTGGACATGTTTACGCAAAGGCATAGACCTGCCAGCTCCTTTTTCTTTTTCTAAACTGACCAGTCCTAAATTAGGGAAAGGGGACAATCCCCACACATCAAAAGACACTTGAAAACCCACAGCCCTCCTGAGGAAAATGGACTTGAACCCTCTCTGCTCTGCAGGGAGCCATTCTCTGTACATGCCTTCCTGTCTGCATGAGATCCTTGGTTTTTTAATAAAAGTTGACATCTGTTGCATCTGCCTACTGTGTTTGAGAGGTTCCTTGCTCTACCTGCTGTGCTTGAGGTTTCTCCTATTTTTTAATTCCTTCATTGTCAGAGAAAATTTACCTAATCAGTACCCCTAGACAACAACACAGGGAACTAAGCTGATTAATACCCTCCAGGCTTGCTGGCCCTTCCACGGCTCCTAGAAAGGGCTTTAGTTTAGAAACCTCTAGGACTGTGAAAGAATATACTTGTCTGAAGTTCATGACTTCATAATTCTGTCCATCATCTGTGCAGTTCTTCTTGTCCAGGCCAGCCTTTTGTAAGCCTCTCTCTCTCTCTCTCTCTCTCTCTCTCTCTCTCTCTCTCTCTCTCTCTCTCTCTCTCTCTCACACACACACACACACACACACACACACACACACACACATACACGTCTAAATATTTGGGAGCCGGACGATCCCATGCATCCATGGACCTTTGAGCTCTCTCCTGTCTGAGGGTCTGCCCGTATGTCATGGTGTCTAAAGTCCAAAGAGGTGAAGAAAGAAACTGTGTCTCTTGGTTCAATGTCATATCACCAGGGAGCTTTTTCTAAGGAAAGGGCCTAGCACAACACCAAATTGGATGTACTGTGCTTTTCTCTAACCAGAGTGGAAGATAACTCCATTCTTCCTTGTATTCAGACCCAGAACTTATAGTCACCTTTGTCTACTTTCTTTGTCTAGCAAACAAAGTTTAAACTATCATCAAAGTCTGCTGCATTCAAACTTCTCATTGTCTTCAATTCTAGCATCCTAAGCCACCAACATCCCCACTTCAGTTGCTACCATAGCTTCCCAGCAGGCCTCTCTGCCTCTACTTCCACCTTCTTCCCCTCTCTTATTCTCAGTATAGTACCCAGAGTCACTTTACTTCACTCTTCAAGTTACTTAATGGACACTCTCATTTCACTCCATTTTTAATACGAAAATATTAAGCATGGCTAAACAAAGTTGACTGATGTGTGCAGCTAGTCACAATCCTCTAAAATGTCTATATACAATAACTTTCCATTGCATACTTTAAGTAATAAAAATTAATTCAGTTGATTAAAATTTATCAAGAGGGACTGGAGAGTTGACTCTGTGGTTAAGAGCACTTGTTCCTGCAGAGGACTCATGTTTAATTCCCAGCACTAACATGGTAATAACCATCTGTAACTCCAGCCCCAAGGGATTCAACCTCCTATTCTGGACTCCGTGGTACCAGGAGTGAACATGGTACACAGACATAATACAGGCAAAATATAAAATATAAAAGGAACAAAATTTTAAAACAAATGTTCTTTTAAGTTACCAGGATTGTAGGTGTTTGAGATCATAGTGGACAATGCTGACAGAACTGTCCTAGTCAGAGCTCACTAAAGAAACAGAAGCCACGGACTGTGTGGGAATTTACTATATTGGCTTACATGGCCAGAGGCTGGATAGTCCCTCAGAGACAATCCACGGGCTGGAAAGTTGGGGAACCTGTGACTTCCCAGCCCAAGCAGCAAGAAGCCTGAGAATGGGAAAGGTAACTGTGCAGCCCCAGCTGAGGTCTAGGAGCTCAGGAATGCTGCCGGTGTGAGCCCAGATTCAAAGGCTGGGAGTATAAAGCCTTGTCTCCTAGGGCAGCAGCAGCAGCGGAAGCAGAAGGCTGCCCACGCTGGGAGAACAGAGGTGCAGCCGGGTGCCTTTACTCCTCTTTACATTCTGTGGCTAGAACCTCCACATCTAGGGAGGAGCTTCCTGCGCCTCGGGATCCTGATGCTCAGAGACCTGCCCCCAAGTGTATTTCACACTCTTCTAGGGATCTCTCATTCTGCTCAAGTTGACAACAAAGATTAACTATTGTACTTTTTCATTATTTAATTGGAAAAAAGGGGGGCAGGGCAGATTGTCCTACAGCAGACTGTCATTTTGTTCATATGACACAGTCAGCAACAAAAATTTGTTTGCCTTGGTGCTTGAAGGATTCTTTCCTTTTTCTGAATCTGCCTCTAGAGCAGAAAGCCCATTTCTTACCAGAAACTATTCCTACATTCTGTGTTGACCCTAACAATTGAATAATTGCTAACAGCACCAAGCAGAGTATTCTAAATTGTGAAATAGCTGTTTCCTTGCACTTTCTTTCATATTCATTTTTAATATATTCCATTTTGCTTTGATTAAATAGAAAAGTGAGTTTGTTTCTTAGGCAGCCATCTCACCTGACAATTCTCCCTTTTGTCTTCCCAAGATAACAGTCCACAATCAAAGAAAAAATCAAATAAAACTTTCAGGATCTCTCTTACAACTAAAACTATTTTTTATATTGCTCAGGAAAATAATTGTAAAAGTTTGTCTTTTCATCAAATAATAAGTGGGATTGTGTTGACCAACCTGGTCTTTCTACTGACCTCAACTCCACTGACCTCCACAGAGGTTTCTCTGACCCTAGGGCCCTAACTGACCTTATTTCTGCTTAGGAAACTTGAGCTTGTAAATCTCTTCCGTGCCTCTTTGAGATGCAGACAAAAATGTTTTTAGAAGTTTCTTGGCACTTGAGGATAATTGAACACACACACACACACACACACACACACACACACACACACACACACACAGAGGGTTCAGGGGCACTTTGAGGAAAATGAGCAGCATGCCTCAATTCCACAAGACAGAAATAGCCTTTATAACAAATATCCTTTATAGTAAATGAAAACAAGTTCTCTTGGGGTTTTCTGAGACAGTATTGTGTTGTTTAACCCAGGCTTCCCTTGACATTCCTCCCCTCCTCCCCCAGCCTCCTGATTGTGGGATTACAGGCATCTACCGCCCTGCTAGAGTGGTCAATGTTTTTAAGACTTCCACCCTTTTACAACCTAAGACTGTCTTTCAAAATTACCTGGAGCCATATGCCTAAAATGGGATCATCAGAGAAGACAGATCCCCTACTTCCCCTGTCTGTGGGAGAAGAGGAGCTCAACTTCATTAGGATCCCTTCCACCAAATTGTAAAGCAACCTCCTGTCTTGAATATGCAAGAAAGTTTAAGATATGAGAACATTTATTTTTCGTTTGAATAAGGCCAATTAGCAAACACAGGTGTCCTGTTCTCATCCACTCACCTACCCCCATAACTCCCTCCTACCTAAAAGTTCTTCCTCCTTTTACCTCAACCCAGTTAAATTTGGGTTTTAGTTCTGGCCTCTGTATACTATTGCAATAACCTATAATAAAGACATATTTCCTGTCTAACATATTTCCTTTGTCCAGCACAATATTTGTCTTGTCACTATAAATAATTAGCTTTCTTTGATGTGTTTTGTGTTTCCTCATTAGATCCAACATAGAAAGAGCTATATAAGAAGCATGATCAAATCAAGAGATATGCAGATTTTCATTATAGGTGAAATACAAAATTGTTAGCAGAAGTTTTGGGACATTCCATCAGTTGCTATATGATACCAGGAAATCAGGGTGCCTTCTGGGGGTTCTTCTTATTTATAAAATAATTTAACAATGGGCTAAACTATAAGCTAAAAAAATGTTCACTAGAGTTTTAAAGAACAACCCCAAAGCAAACAAGTTGTAAATCAGCACCAGAGGAAAACACAGAAGAGAAAAGAAGAAAACCACATGCTTATGTTAAGCAGGCAAGGAGGTCAGCCACAGAACCTCATGGCAACTTGGAATTGTTCTGGGAGCAAACATTCTAGGAAAGAAATTTCCATTATCTCACTAGGGGATAATTAGCCCTCCTATCTCTTTAGTGTGGCTTAAGGTGAACCCCTTCCTGATGTTGGTCCCTTGTCCAGGTGATTGACCCAGCCCAGCTGGATTAACCCTAAAACATGAGACAACGTCTTGTCTCCACCTAGAGATAGATGGCATTTGCATGGAAGGCAATTTTTTTTCTTTCATGGCCCTTGAGTGCTATTCTAGAACTCATCTAAATTTTTCTGTGTATTTTATGGCAACTTGCAGTTTGCCCGCATTCTCACTGCACACGGTCTGTTTTGTCTTGTGGGTATTGTTGGCCCAGAAAAAGATCAAAAAGAAAACATTTAAAGAATAGTTTCTCCTGAGTCACCAGAGTCTTTTTCATATGATCATAAAGTCAAAAGTCCTGAGTGAAAGCACATTAAATCTGCAGCTGTCTGTGTTAACAAGTCTATCTTTTATGAAAGAAACATGCTAATTGCTCAAAACTAAAATGAATTGTTAAAATTCAAGACTCAAGCCCGGGACTGGCTTTTCTAATCGGTTTCCATTAGTAGCACTGCTAGCCAATCTCTTAATTGCTGTGGATGTCAGTCTTCTACCCTATTGAATGGCAATCTTTAAAGGCACTTCATATCTTTAGTTGTAGCACATTCCCTGGATACAAACTATAATTCACCCAAATAATTTCCTTTTCTGTATATATATTCAATTCATTAATAGGCACACTTCTAACTTGAAGGGTCAAGGCAAAAATAATACAATAGAACATCAATTAAAGTAACAACTATTTGCTAAAATAATTAATAAATCATCTTGTTAAAATATGTATCTACATATCCCATTGTGGAAGGAGATCCTCTCAAACAAGGACCAAATGTGAATACTGGGATTAAAGGCATGTATCACCATGCCTAGCTCTGTTCCCAGTGAGGCCTTGAACTCACAGAGATCTGGATGGATCTCTGCCTCCCGAATGCTAGGATTAAAGGTGTATGCTACCACTGCCTGACCTCTATGTTTAATATAGTGACTGACTTTGTCCTCTGATCCCCAGGCAAGCTTTATTATGCTATACACTATATTACCACACATAGGGAAAATGTCAATGATAATTGTATTTCCTTCTTTTCGTAACTAAGCCTATGATAAGAAGAACCTTAAGGGAGAAGAGTTTACTTTGGGCCACAGCTTAAGAAGAAATGCAGTCTATCCTTGCGGGGAAGGCATAGCAGTGGGAGCAGGAGGCAGCATGTCTGTGCATCTGCAGTCAAGCAGAGACAGATGAACATTGGCAATCACCAGGCTGTCTCCTTTTCTCTTTTTATTCAACCTCAGAACTCATGCCACTTTCCATGTTCAGGGTGGGTCTTCTATCCTCATTGAAACCTCTCTGGAAACACCTTTGTAGACAAAGTGTGTCTCATAAATGACTCTAAATCCAGTTGACATTGAAGATCAGCCATCCCAATCCTTCCTTTTGTCAATTTGGTGCCCAAATACAGCACTTTAAGTCAGAATGTTCCATCCCTTGTGTCTAAAGTCTATTTTCATCTCAATACTGCAAAATTAGTCTATCTCTAAAAGTTCTCCAAGTCTTATCAGCTAAAACATTTAAAAGTCCAAGTGAGTCTGGAGAAATGGTTCAAATAGGCAAGAGCCCTTGCTGATCTTCCAGAGGACTCATATTTAATTCCTAGCACTCACATGGTGGCTCACAACCATCTCCAACTCCAGTTCCAGGGGATCTGATGCTCTCCTCTGGCCTTTGAGAACATCAGGCACACATGTGGCATGCAGACATTCATGCAGTCAAAACACTCACACATAAAATATTTTTTTGAAAAATATTCAAGGATTGAGTCTCATGAAACTCATGCAAGCCCTGAACTATGAGCCTGTTGTGATGGTTAATTTTAGAATTTTAGAATTATCTGGGATTCGAGTCTCAGTGAAGTATTATCTAGATCCAGTTGGTCTGTAAGCATGTCTGTGGGGTATTGTCTTGACAGTTTAATTGATGTGGAATAACCCAGCCTAGTGGTGGATGGCACCATTCTCTGTTTTGAGGGCTTGAGCAGTGTAAGAGTGGAGAAAGCTGACTGATCACTGTACATGCATTCACAAATTTCTCTCTGCTCTTGACTGTGGATATGATGTGACCAGCTACTTCAAGCTTCTGCTGCTGTGACTTCCCCTCAGTGATGAACTGCAACCTGAAATTGTAAGCTAAAATAAACCCTCTTTCCCTGTTGCTGGATCCTAATGGCTCCTTCAGGGAAGGGGGTGAGAAACCAGGAGACAGGTAAAGGCAAACACTAGACTCGTTTATTCAACAATGGGGAAAGCCTTATATACCCTCCTCCCAGCACCCAGGCTGCGTCCTGATCCGGTAACACTACATGGTCACCCCTCATTGGCTAAGCACAATCAGGACCTCTGACAGCACCTGTTGCTAGGCCTCAGGCAGACTCCAGGTTAACTCATCTCTCGGCCTCATAAGCCTTATCTTCCTACATAGCTACTCTTTTTGTTTATTACATGAGTGCTCAGCGGGAGCCAGAGTTCTTTGTTCAGGCCTTGTTGACTGTGCCTATCTTAGGTTGACTTGCTTAACAGGTTCTTACTGGTCTTTGACTACTAGTCCTCAAAGAACAGCTGGAGAGCTGCCCAGGTGGAGAGGATTAGGTAGTAGTCTTCTGAATTTCAGAGAACCAGGCATGGAAAACCTGTGGAGAGCTATGAGCAGGATATCTAAGAGCCATTAACACCTGAAGAGTCACCTTAGTCACTGCTTGTTGCTGTGGATATGCTGCAGGAGGCATATAAAGAGAATAAGGATTAACAATATCACCCCACCAATCAAAGCATATGTGAACATCCGGGAGGATCAAATAAGCTTTTAAAGTTGTCCCAGACCTTAGTTAAAAATCTGTCTCCAATGACATCACTGGGACCCTAGTCATATTGAGATGGGATATTTGTTCCTGGAGTAGAATGGAGTAAATAAGAAGGTGAGGCAAATTGCCTGGAAGCATGGATTGCAGACAAGTAGGGACATGTCTCTTACTAATTCTATTTCGTAGGCATTGGACAAGAGAAAGAAAAAATGGAGGAGTAAAGTAAAGGGCTTCCTCTACAGACCAGGTGTCCTCCAAATTTTTGGTGGTCAGCACAAGGTGAATTGGTGGCAAATATCACAGGGAAAGCAGGGGAGTTAATTGCTACTGGCAACAGAATGGGAGGTAAGGGAACCAGAGCCCATAGATCCTCTGCTTTTGAGGGAATAAAAGGGGCAATGGTGGTGAGTATTACATTACCCATCCATGGCCAATTCTTTTTTGGTGGAGGTGGGCTGGTCCATGGCAGGATGCACATCTCTTGTTGGGACCCATATTAGTGTAGTTGGACTCTGAGGAAAAACACAAGCATACCCTCTCCCATGGGTCAGCAGGGGGCACTAGTAGCTGCCATTGGAGGGAGACAGGGTCTTTCCATCTTACTAGGGGTAGAGGTGTGCCCCAGGACAGGAGTGCCCAATGTTTATATGCTAGACTGAGTCCTGCCTCATCAAAGCTGAGAAAATTTATATGAAAAAAGACTTCAGTTAGGGCTAAATGGAGGTCCCTTTTTGCCTCTGGCAAGATGGTCTTGGCCACAGTTCTTTAAGAGTTCTGTTGATGCTTTCCATGGTGGCTTGCCCCTGAGGATTATAGGGGTTATCAGTGGTATGAAAGATCTTCTAGGATCCCAGGAAGTCATTAAACTTTTGAGAGGCACAGGCAGGGCTATTGTCAATCTTTATAGCCCAAGGCACCCCCATGACAAACATGGCTGAATTAATGACCTTAATAGCATTAACAACCTTTTCCCCAGAAAGGACAAATGCATACACAAAGGAAGAGCATGTATCCACTATCACATGAACATATCTAAGATTGCCAAAAGAAGCATAATGTATAACATCCACTTGCCAAATGGCCTTGGGCAATAAGCCATGGGGATTGACCTGTGAATGTTGAAGTGGCCCCAAAGGGGCAAGAGGGGTGCAGATGGCACATGACTGAGACAAATGCTTGCACTGGAAAATTGGCAGCTCAGGGAAAAGCCTATACAGGATCTGTGGAGACAGGTAAAATTACTGATGAAGAGCCGTGGCTTGTTCTAGCTAGCCTATACTAGCTGTTAATATGATGGTATCTGTAACCTCACTTCCTTGAGCCAATATTCCTGGCAATTTGAAGTGGGATCTAATATGTGATAGACACCAGAGCTCAGTCCTCTGATTTAAGACATCTTGTATGAACAGCATAGTGCTGACAACGGGAGTCAGTGTGTCATGCCCACCTCGACCAGCAAGGGAGACATGACACCGAGCTCTTCTTCTTGCAGTTTATTCAGGCCTTGAATCAATCTTCTGGCTTCTAAAACATCCCCCGGGCAAAGCCTCTCCCGGCCTTATATAGGCTCTGGGCAGCCAACCCCAGATCGCCACGTGGGCATTGCCCAATAGGCTCAAGCATGTGTAAGCAAGCCACAACCTCCGCTATAATTGTTTACCATGGGGAGCGCTCACCGTCGGGATGGCGGAAGGCAGTAACCAGCGCCACCTGTAAGGCGTGGCTGTACGCAGCTCCCTACATATTCCCCCTTTTGTTTTATTTAAATTAGCAGGCGAGAGCAGAGGTCTGATCTCTGTTAAGAAAAACAGAGGACTATGTACTGGCATCCACACAGGTGTCATCCACCCAGAGAATGCTTGACCTGTCCAATACCCTTTTTTACAGAGGTGGGAACTTGGGGCATTAACCCACATGCAATCAGACGTACTCTCCTCAAGACCATCGATGCTGCTATGGTCCTGAGTGCAGTGCGCTAGCCTCGCATCCTGCATATGAATTAAGGTAGCCAACCAGGTCTGGGGAAACTGTCCGGCCTCTATGACCGTAAAGGCTTGAATGATCATGGCTGCATTGCACTGCTAAGAGAGCCTGATACGACAGATGCACCACAGGCAAACCAGGGAGGCAAGCACCAGTAGGCCCATTAAGGCACCTAGACCCGCCCCCTCTTTCAGCTGGTTCATGGCCGTAGAGATCCCAGACGACAGTCCTTCTGCAGGTCCAGGATCCACTCGAGTTGAATTGACAGCAACTATGGCCACTCTCAGTTGATCTATCAGGCCATCGAATTCTCCTGTCCAATTTCCTAGAAGATAACTAGACAACTGTTTAGACAAGTTTACAGCACGAGTAAAATTTTCATATTCTTTCTTTAGGGGTACGGCCGTGGCCTATTCTCCCCTTTTGTTTTCGTAAAGATTATTTAGGGTCTGTGCTGTTTGGACAGTATGAGTCATGGCTCATTCCATCTTATTTCTTATTTAAACTTACATTTACAACTAGCATCCTTACTTTTTATAAGCTTATTACTACATGTCTTAGGACTACCTTAAATATTTCTTGTAAGCTTATATTCTTATACTTATCTTATTTTTTATTTAAACTTACATACTTTTTACAAACTTATAACTCTATAGATCTATTTTACTTTTTACAAGCTTATAACTCTATAGATCTGTTTTACTTCTTACAAGCTTATAACTCTATAGATCTATTTTACAAACTTATATAGGGCTACAATTAGCATACTCCTTAACTTAACAAACACCTAAAGATTTCTTATATACTTATCTTATTTCTTATTTAAACTTATATATCTTATTTATCTTTTTAATTATTATCACTATCTCTATTAGAAAGATTCTCTTAACTAGACGGGAAGTACGTACATCATTTCTAAAGCTTTAGAGTTTATAGTCAGCTTTGCTATAAAGCACTGGGATTTAGTGAGTGTTATAGAATTGTGATAGTTGTTGCTAGGGATTGTAACATTCTCGGGACAAAGCCACACCCCAAAGTTGCCGAGTTCTCTCAGCTGTTCCTGAACCAGCAGAGATGCACTGTCAGCGGTAGACAGTTTTTAACTAGAGGCTGTCCCTTCACCCAAATTCATAATAGCTCTCCTATAAGTGCCCCAATTCAGACAAACGTTTCCATTACAGCAGTACTTTTGGTTTGTTCTACCGAAAAACTTCACTTCACGTTGAGGGTGAAATTACCGTATTTAGCTGCTGTAAAGCTCTTCACCAATACTGCACAGCTATTAGGTGATATAAGGTATTTTTTCAAAGGAGTTAGTAAAGCCAAAAGCGGCACAGCTCCGAACTCTTATTTTCTCACTGTATCAGTCCATAATAATATCAGTCCCTTATATCATTTCCCATATCAGTCATTTCCCATAGTTCTCTTTGGGTCTGGGAGTCAACTGATTCTCTTTTACCAGACTTGCTTACAAAGTCTTGCCTAGGAGATTTGAACAAAGTTTTTTGCTTTTGTAATGGGAGATTTGAACAAGCATTTTACATTTTTAATTATGGGACATTGGGAGGTTTCTATTCTCTCCTCAACTGGCTTCAACAGGTGTTTCTCCTTCATCTGACTCTGGCCCCAAATTAGAACTGCACCTGCCTCTTTAGCGTGCATTGAGGTGGGCAATTTTTGATAGCAACTTTCTTCGGGGCTTGTGTTTGCCTTAGCCAGTCAGTGAAAAATATTCACAACAGCTTTTCCATAGCTCTTTCAGAGAGATTTTTTCCCACTGATTTTATTCTCATTTTGTTTGTTCCTTACCGCCCCAGATGGAGAACTTCAGGTATCTGTCTGCAGCTCTGTACCTCTGCTAGCTGCCTTTGGAGGTAGGGGCTTTTTCTCTCCCCCCAATCTCCCTCAAACTCTTAGCAGCTTTCATAGGTCGTGCATTTTCTGAGGAGGAATCTGTCCCTTCTGTTTCTTCATAGTCTTTCTCTCAGACAGTTCCCAGTTTGGTCTCAGTTTATCCCCTCTACCCCAGAAACAGTTTCTGACACTACAGTGGTGGCTTTCCCTGCTACTGAAGGTAGGGCTTTTTGTCCATTTCTGTTTTCAGGGTCTGGTTTGCAAACAGACTGAAAATCTAACAAGGGAGGTTTTTGTCATTTCTAAACTCCCATTAGGACAGGTGTTTTGCTTCATCAGGCCTTTACCTGACCCAATCCCCCAGTGGGTTGTTTGTTTGTCTATCTGGGTGCTCAAGCACAGAGCTTATGCCAGAGGCAATCACCCCTTAGGGCTCACAGGTGATTCCCATACTAATATCTTTAGGTGATTTTAATTTGTCCTTTTGAGAAAGTTAGAGACTTTAGTTTTTAAGTTTAAGAGCTTTTGAGAAAGGTTAAAGCTTTTTAGAGAGTTTTTTCCCTCAAATTTTCCAAGAAAAGCTTTATAGTTTCTTACACCCCCATTTTTGCCTCAGGGAGAAAACATTTTTTCCTGCGGCTTGGACTTAGCATTTCAGCTGTTCCCAGGTCAAAAGCTTCCATAGGAAACTTTTTCTTCCCCATAAGCTCAGAAGAGCTTTTTTTACTACCCGTAAAGCCCAAAGATAGATTTTTTCCCCCAGTTTGCGTTCATAGCCCCCAAAGTTAGAAAATTGGAGAGTTTTTCTGTCTAGTTGCCTTACTTAATTTTTCTATACAATCTTACACTTCTAAGTTTTTTTTACACTATATTACTACCCTACACTTCTAAGTTTTTCCTACACTATACTACTACCCTATACCTTCCTTTTCTCTCTTTTTACTTTCTGTTTTATCTGATGAGGCCTTTTCTGATCTCTCCTCTTTTAAGATTTCTAATGCAGTTTGCCCCTTTTCAACTGCTTCACTACATCTCTGATCCTCAAGACAACTTCTCACTAGCTTCCACACCGGTCTTACCCCGCTTCTTAATGTTCCTTGCTCTGCGGCAAAATCAAGATCTCTTCCTAACTTTTCCCAGGTGGCTGTAGTTAAACTCCCTGAAACTGCAAACCAAGTCTCTACGGTATCACACTCCTCCAGAAATCTTTCTAGAGTGCTTTTATTTATTTTCAATTTCTTTGATAATAGCAGCTCGTTAAGAGCCAAAAAAATTGGGTGTGATGATTATTGTTCTCAAGCTAGAAATTAGCAGCTTCACCTTATACTTTTAACCTTCTGCTTTAGTCGCGGCCTTTTGAATCCTGCTCTCTCTTTATTTACAGAGAAGAGCAATCCCCGCTCTAGACGCGGATCCCCATTTTACCTGAGGACTATTCCTCGCTTTTGACGCGGATCCCCACTTTACCTGAGGACTATTCCCCGCTTTTGACGCGGATCCCCACTTTACCTGAGGACTATTTCCCACTTTTGACACGGATCCCCACTTTACCTGAGGACTATTCCCCGCTTTGGACGCGGTTCCCCACTTTACCTGAGGATTTCCGGTATACCCCCTGATTGCAAGAAGTTCTGGGCTCACTGGTGAGGGATTTTCCCCATACGGGCCACCAGTTGTCGCACCCACCTCGACCAGCAAGGGAGACATGACACCGAGCTCTTCTTCTTGCAGTTTATTCAGGCCTTGAATCAATCTTCTGGCTTCTAAAACATCCCCCGGGCAAAGCCTCTCCCGGCCTTATATAGGCTCTGGGCAGCCAACCCCAGATCGCCACGTGGGCATTGCCCAATAGTCTCAAGCATGTGTAAGCAAGCCACAACCTCCGCTATAATTGTTTACCATGGGGAGCGCTCGCTGTCAGGATGGCGGAAGGCAGTAACCAGTGCCACCTGTAAGGCGTGGCTGCACGCAGCTCCCTACATCAGTGAGTTTTTGACAAGAGAAAAGGCCAGCATACAAACTGCCCGTACAGCATACTGGCTGTCAAAAAATATTAACAGGTTCAGTCTGACACTCCACTAGAACCTTGAGAAGGGCTAATAGTTCACCCAATTGAACAGAACCAGGCTTAGGGATAGCATATGTAACATCTTTGGAGCCAGGATGCTGGATAAGAACACCATATCTGTTATTGGAATCTGAAAAGGCCAGGGTGGTGTGAGTGATGGGAGTGGAGAAGGGGACTGTATGGGGTTGTATCTGTATTGAAAGTGTGGGAAGCTCAACTAAGATCTTGGTTTTTGGCAAATGATTGTCAATAGTTCCTGTGAATCCTGCAAATATTTCCTGGAATGAGATAAAATCTGCCCTGAGAGACTGGGTATTCTTTAAAGAAAAGGGGAAGACAAGCTTATCTGGCTCTCATCTATATGTGCCAGCATCCGTGCCTTAAGGCCAAGTTGGAAGGAGTGGTCAAACTTAAAGGTGACCTTGTTCAGGTCAGATTGTGATTGGTGCATCCATAGAAGAGGCCCAGATTGCCATAATACTCCCAAAAATCCCCTGGGTGTCCAGAGGACCATTGCCGATAAGGGTCTTTGGGAATCATGGCATTGAAGGCTGGAGGTAGCTAGAATGGCCAGAATCTTTTGTAGCAAGTCTTTAGCTTCTTAGGTAAGCCTAACCTTAGTGGAAGGACAGGTGAGGCCCTCCAACAATGAAAAGAGGTGTCTCATCTCTTGGTCAGGGATGGGCAGAGAGGGTTTAAGCCAATTAACCATGTCACATAATTGTTGTAATTCTGAGAGTGAGTACAATTCCTTCATTTCCAATTTAAAGGAAAAGGGGCAGGCCTGCTTAGCAATGGAAAACCCTAAAAATGCAAAGGAGGGGGTACTATTTGAACCTTATTTGGTGCCATCATCATATGTAATGACTGGAGATACTTTTATACTCTTTCAGCAGTCTTTTGCAGATACACTGTATCCAGATGTGCCAGAAAGAGATGACCCATAATGGATTACGAGGACGTCGTTGGGAATATTTACCAATGCCTGAGAAACATGTAACTGGGAGACTGTAGGGCTATTCTTCATTCCTTGGGGTAAAACAGTCCATTGATATCTCTTGGCTGGCTTGTGCATATTAGGTTCCTATACTATAAAGGCAAAGTGGTCTCAATCCTGTGGCACTTTGAAAGTGGGAATTTGAAAAAAGCAATCCTTAATATTTAAAACTAAAATATAAGATGGAGGAATAGCTCTAGGGTGGGGGATGCCTAGTTATGTGGACCCCATATTTTTCTATTCAATCTTTAACTGCACGAAGATCTTGCAGGAGGCCATAGCATCCCGATCTCTTGGGAATAACAAATAGAGGGGTATTAGGTTTACTTATGGTTGGTTCTATGTGCCTCATCTTTAGCTGTTCTGCAACTAATTCCTTTAGGATTAATAACTTGGGTGGAATAGGCCAACTGTTCCACCCAGACATCTTGGTTTGAGAGCCATGTCAATGGAATGGGGCCAGGAGGCTTGATCATGGTGGACTTCTGAGGGACAGTGGCCCTTAAAATTGGGGGTGTGACTCATGCATAGAATCACAATATGCCAAACCTGTCTTTTCATGGACCTTATGGTCATCAAAGAAAGCTCTATTGTCAATCGTTAGAACAGCACCCATATCCTCTAGAACATCTCTGTCCCAGAGGTTTCTCAGTACTGTAGAAATAATAGGGTGAATGTCTCCCTTGTTGCCATCAAGGTCTTTCCAGTGGACCAGACAGGTGGCAATTTTTGGATCTTGTTGACCTCCTACTCCACTGATGGGAGGGCCAGGTCTAAATTTCCAATGGGGGAAGCAGAACACCTCCATTTCTGTTAATATGGTGATGTCTGCACCCATGTCCACCAAGCCTTTAACAGCTTGTCCATCAAGATAGACAATCAGCATTGGAGAGTGTGGAAAAATGGGCAGTGTCCAATAGATTTTTGGATTACCAGAGCCTCCTCTTACTGGCAGGGCTAAAGAGTGCCACATCTGGAATTTAAAGGGGCTGGTGCTTTGTCAGGCTATGATCTGTAATCCTTTGCCCAATGAAATCCCTTATTGCATCTAGAGCATCAAGTCCTAGGCTTTGCCTGCAGGCAGTCAAGCCACAAGTGACCTGGCTTGCCACATCCTCAACAGGTTCTGTCTACTTGTAGGCTTCTGGGGGTGTTCTGGGTGCATTGTCTGTCTACAAGGAGAGCACCCAGGGAAGTGGTGAGGGCAGTGATGGGACCATTACGGGGGTCAAGATCTCTTATGGCCAGTATCCACTTGTGAATGTCCTCATTACGGACCACTCTGACCTCATTGCAGGTGGGTGCATTTGCCCTTCCAAAACCAGTTGTTTGATTAACATTTCCCAAGTGGGGCCCAGGTCTACTCTCTGCTCCACTGCCTCATTGACACATGTGAGAAAATCAGTAAAATGTTCCCCTGGCTGTTGAATAAGATTGCAAAAGTAAGCTGAAGGATCCCACGGGTGCATGCCTTAACAGCCTTGAAGACCAGGTCAGAAACTTGTTGGTAGTAAGTAGGCTTGATGGCCAATCTGTGCCTGATGGATGGGATGGACAAAGTTACCTCATCCAGTGACCATGTCAAGGGTCACTGGAACAATGTTAATTAAAAGGTTCCTTTGTTCGTGCTTGAGCTTCTGCTTGATCATCATAAGCTGAGTTCCAGGTAAGGAAGGTAGCTGGCTCCAGCACAGCTTTGAGCAGACTATACCAATCAAAGTAAGTCTGTAGTTGCATTGCCCGTTAAGTGAGAACCTGTTCCAAGTAAGGTGAATCTGGGCCCAACTCATTAGCTGCTTTCCAGATAAGAGAAAGTTTAGTTGTGGGGGTGGGAATCCAGGGCTGGCTAGGGGCATTTTGTCCTAGGTTGACCCAAAAGGCTTCTGCCAGCCTTTGAAGCCTGAGAAGTGGGTGGGGAGAGCTGGAGAGGCTGTGGGGCATACCATAGCATGAGGAAATTTCCATCCTCAGGGGCAGGTGGACATTGAGGCACTCCACTCCAAGGGTACCACGGCGAGGTGCAGCCTCCTGTGGCGGGAGTGGGGCTGATGGGGAAGTGGCACATGCGGTCTTAACTGTGGCTGCACTCTCCTCAGCAGGTTTGGAGAGGTCTGAATTGTCTGCCTCCTCCTCCTCCTCCTCAGTGGAAGCCACAGAGAGATCAGACACGGAAGGGGCTGAGGTGATGGAGAGGTCACCCATTTTGTAGAGGGAGGCAGCAGGCGAGCAACAGTCAGAGAGAAGATGGCAGTCAACAGGGATGGAAAATTGTGTCAGACCTTTATGTTTTATGCTTAGTGGGGGACTTTCCGTGGTTCTTTAGATCATAGCCGTATGTCCACATGGTGTCTCCAGATGAGGGATAGCATTTGGGAGCTGATCCTTGGTTCTGCCTCCTGGGGGGGGGGGGGTCAGCTCTTATGTGGAGGTGCCAGGAGAACCGAAACAGGAAAAATGTGCCTTCCTAGCTGGACGGGCAGACAGACACGACAGACAACACAGAAGAAGGAAAGAAAGGGTGGTCCCAATACTAACCTGCCAAAGGGACCGAAAACAGGCAACACTGAGGGGCCTTCTCACTGAAACATACCATCTTGGGGAGCTGCACCATGAGTGAAGTGATGGAGATGACCATAACCTGTTCGAGTGCCAGATGTTGGGGGAGGGGATGAGAAGGCACAGCAGCACAGACACCAGGAGTCAGGTAAGGCAAACAGCAGACTCGATTATTCAGCAATGGGGAGAGGCTTGTATACCCTCCTCCCATCACCAGGCTGCATCCTGATCTGGTGACATTGCATGGTCGTCCCTCATTGACTGGGCACGATCAGGACCTCTGACAGTGCCTGTTGCTAGGCCCTCAGGCAGACTCCAGGTTGACTTATCTGTCAGCCTAATAGGCCTTATCTTCCTACATTTCCCCTAAGTTTCTTTTCATCCAGATAATATCACTATAAAATAAAATTTTGAAGTTATGTATTTCCAATATACAATTTCACAGAGTAATCAGCCCTGATCCAAAGAGGAAGAATGGGAGGATAGCAAAAAATGAGCAAACCAAAGAAAGATCAAAATTCAGTAAGGCAAACATCAATCCCTGAAACTCTTTGTCCAGGATCTGAAGCTCACAGTTGTATCATCTGTGATATTGGGGGATTTATTAAGGCAACTCCACGTAATTAAAAAGGAGGTTTATTTGGGGGTAACTTACAGCCAGTAAAGGAGTTGGTTACAGGATTTGAGAGAGGTGGAGTACAGTTCAGCGTTGTTCTCTGGAGAACTCTGCTCAGTCTACCATCCAGCATCCAGGGTCACAAGGAACCAAGAAAGCTGGCACATCTGCATCTCAGATCTTAAGGGCTCCCGTCTTGGACCTGGTCATAGGTAGGCGTGACGGTTACTGGAAGCCTCACTAGGAGCAGTACTTCCAGGTCAAAGCTGGAACAACTACCCACTACACAGTGCTCCAGCAGGGTTAGGTGGCTTAACCCCTCTAGCTCCTTTGTCTGTAGCACAGGTCTCCTCTCTCTCGGACTGGCTCCATTCGGTGCCTCCAACTTCCCCCTCTTTTTTTTTTTTTCTTTTTGGTTTTTCAAGACAGGGTTTCTCTGTGTAGCTTTGGCACCTTCCCTGGAACTCACGCTGTAGCCCAGGCTGGCCTCAAACTCACAGAGATCCACCTGGCTCTGCCTCCCTAGTGCTGGAATTAAAGGCGTGCGCCACCACTGCCTGGCCCAACTTCCCCCTCTTAATATTTTTTCTGGCATTTCTAACATCCTGGAATCTCCATTGCAACAGAATTCACCTTCACAGCTTCATGAACAGTCCACTCAGGAACTCCATCGAGGGAATCCAAATCTGCTGCATGTTACCCAGTCACAGTTGCTTTCTGGAACCTGAGTGCCTGAGTGTGAGCTTCCATGCCCTCCAAATCCACACATTTTACAAGACTACAGAACTAGCACCCCATTCCCCTCTATCCTGTCCACCTGACACCCAAATGCATTACTATAAATCATATATTCAATCCCTATCTCTTAAAGTCTCACACTCATCTCATAACACAAAATGCATATAGTAAATCTTTAAAAGTCCCCGAAGTCCTGCCATTTCCAACATTGTTCTGTTGGCAGCTTGAGTTGTAGCCTGGCTCTTGGTCCACAGCTTCAGCAGTATCTGTGTTGAATAACACTGAGCCTACCAAAAAAAAAAAAAAAAAAAAAAAAAAAAAAAAAAAAAAAAAAAAAAA
>CABHPR010148860.1:8718-26295 GCA_902168415.1 Peromyscus melanophrys | reverse complement strand
CACAATTCAGTGTGAACAAAACTTCTCTCAAAATCAAGTGGACTCAAGTCCGTGTTGAAAACCAAATGTGAGACGGAAGAGAAAAGTCAAGAATGAAGTGTGTGCAGGGAGCAGGCTTCCATGACTTGTGCTGCCTTGCTGTGGTACATTCGAACAAGAGGAGGAGACAGACAGATTGAAGGAAAGAATAGAATCCCAGAAATAGACCCAAATGCATATGGGGATTTGGTGCATGATAATGATGGCATTTTAAATCAGTGGGGAAAGATATATTATTCAGTAGTGATTTGGGGACAACTGGCCAGACATTTGGAAAATATATAGCTGGATCTCTCCCAAGCTCCTTCCCCCAAAATAAAGTCCAGATGGCTCAAAGACTTAAAAATATAATGGAATTTTACAAGTACTACAAGAAAACTTGGGGGAATTTTTAATAATTTCAAGGGGGAACTAGTTTTTTTTAAATCAAGATATAAAACTCAATGTATTAATTACTTTTCTAATTGCTGCAACAAAGTATCTGGCAGACACAAGCAGGAGGGTTTTCTTTTTGTCTCATGGTTGGGGGTTAGACCGTCCTGGGGAAGCATGACAGCAGAGTCAGGAGGGGGCTGGCCACGTTGAACCTGAAGCTGGGAAGAAGAGCAGATGAAGGCTAGGGCTGCACTCACTGTATTCTCTATGCAGTTTGAGGTCCCAGCTCATGGAATGAGGCTTCCCACATTTGGGGTGGGTCATCCCACGTCAATGAACCTAACGTAGAAAACTCACAGACACACCCAGAGTTCTCCACTTGAGATGACTCTCGATATTGTCCAGTTGGCCATCAAGATTAATCTCAATATCTCAATACCTAGGAAAATGCACATTCATATAGTAAACTCAACAGCCCAATTCCTAGGAAATCATGTGATCATGTCCAATATATGTCAAATAATCAAATCTAAAATGATTTTTTTAGAATGTTATCAAAGATAACCAGGAGTGTCCTAAACCTTGGAGTGTAGCTTGTCCTAAAGAAGTCACATCAGAAAAATAAAATAGGACTTGACTATTTTTATTGGAGAGATTAATTCTTTTTGAATTTTAGAGGAGACATCCCCAGACCTAACTCCAGATGTGCACCTCATGCACCAGCCTGATGAGTGTAGTTTTCAACCCTCATAAAAGAAGTTTCTCTTTGTAGCAGACGGAGAGCATTGCAGAATATGTAACTGGTCAAAATGCAGAGAACAACTGGATGTGGGGTGGTTATCCCTAGTTGATACTCCAACAGTGCAACCCCTACACCAAAGACTCAGGGACCATCTTGGAAGAAAGAGTGGTAAGATTTTTAGAGCCAGAGGGCCAGGAAGTCTGCTGTAGATAGTATGACAGGGAAGTGACACTCATGGATTTTCAACAACATAATTGACTAAGCAAGACCTGCACAACGGCAACACCACGTTGACATGCCAACATGGATAGGAGCGATATCACAAGGCTCCACCCTTAAATGAGGTGCTAGAGGTTGTCAGTGGCCACTGAGAGAGAAAATCAGTCTGTGCCAATGGTGAGCCTGCTGGTGCATTATTCAATCCCAAATGGTTAGCCCTAAACACATATACATATGAGCAGCACAAAATGGACTCAGTAGGTTGTGTGTGTGTGTGTGTGTGTGTGTGTGACAATAATGATTTGGTAAGCACTGTTCCACTGAGTTACATCCCCAGCAAGTTGCAGTAATAATTAAAAGAAGAGGTCATGAATTGGAGAGGCAGGTGGGAAAGGAAGGGAGGAGTTAGAGGGGTAAGAGGGAGGGGTGAAATGATGTAAATACAAATACTCATGTATGAAATTCTTAAAAGCAAGTAAAAACATTAAATTAAAAATATATAAACAAAATTAGATAAGTTTAAGGAAAGGAATAAAAATTAAAAACAAATTAGATGAGAATACAAAATTTTTATATCTTCAGAGTAGAGGATGATTTTGAGACAAGGTCTAGAAAGCTCCAACCACAGAGATAATGATGGAAGGATTCACCTACACTAAAATCAAGAATGTAAGAAAGATGGTACAGAATGAATCCAAAGACCAGGCTCCAGGGTAGGAGAAACTTCTCATGGCATAACCAAGAAATTATGTTTAAATCACAGAACCCACCAAACCACTAATCAAAGCCCAAGAAAACTTTTGCGATGCATTTGGATGGGAACTTCAATTGGAGGGAATTCAAATGATTGAGGAGTAGTTAAAATGGCACTTGGCCTAACTGTAACATTAGGAATGAAAACTGGCTGTGTGAGGCCCATGAGCCCACCTAGGCTTGCCCATTCCAGCTGCTGCTGGGGACATGGAACCAAGAGCTCCACACATGTGGAGGACACATGGTGTCCAAATTTCAGCAAGAATGACAGAAGCCAAGAGTAGAAGAAGAAGCCAGTGTGAGTGATCCTGGGCACAAATACAATCCAGTGTTCTCCTGTGATGTGTGTGCTTCGGGAACATCTGATTTGCTTTGTATGGCTGCACTTAGCTTCTATCTCACATCAGAGTTGCCACTGAAGTGAAGACGGCTCTCCGTCAGAGCACAGGCAGAGGCTGTCTGTCTCATGGTCTGAGATGCATGGCCTGGAGACAACCAGATCCGAGTAAAGCTTTTCTTACAGTTAGTTAAGCCTCACCCACTTACGCCCACTCATGGTGTGGGACTTCCTTAGCAAGTTGTTCCAACAGGGCATATTTGAGACCCAGGAAGTGGAGTTGTTAAAGAGGACTCAGAGCTGGTGCTGATGCTGGACATGTTGCAAGCTGTATTGGAGGCTTTCTGTTTCAGGAGCTGCATCCTTGTGTCCAGATGAGGTTGTGTAGCTGCCATTAAATTGAATAAAGTCATGATTCATTCCTTCAGGTTAGGGTGAGAAGGGAGATGAGGCAGATGGACTGACTGTCGCCATTTTCTTTAGCAGTTCTGACAATTCAATCCATTCTTCTCTGAGGCTCCAGACAGGTTCTTGGGCCGGGGGTGGGGGGTTTATAGCAAGCAGCTGAGCCTAGTACAAAGCTGTGTATATTTCCTCTGGTGTGAAAGATCCTAAGCCCAACCACATCTCTGGGGTGGAGCTGAATCCCAGGGGTGAATCGTCCCTTCATATCCTAGGGCTGAGTATCCTCGCTATGAAGGAGCTATGGACTTGTGTTTCCATCCCAATGCTGCAGTAGAAGGTGTGATTCCAGTGTCCCCTCCTCTCCTCTCTGCATACACTCCCACCATCTCCTAAAAATAAACTCTTTAATGACTTTGTCACTGTGCAAATGACAGGTAGAACACTGGCGTGTTTTTCTGGCTGGAACCAGCTCCAGGTGAGTTTGCTTAGTTAAACTGAGGCTGAATTGTTTCCAGAGAAGTCCCAGAGGCCATTCCTTGCCCATCCCTGTGCTGTCCATTCAGGCCGGCTCAGCCTGACGCCGTTCAGCCAGAGCAGGAAATGCTGGGCTGTTGTTTCCTGGAGGAGGGAAGGACATTGCTCCTCCGTCTTGGGAAGTCCCAAGCCTGGCTGGGTTCTTTTGTACGTAGGGCCCTGATGTGTCATGTACTCAGGGCAGTCTAAACGGTTCTAGCTGCAGATTTGCAAGCATACCAGGGCTTCTGGCTGGGAGCAGTGGTTGGTGTGGTCTCTGAGGGTGGGGTGTGGCTTAGCCTTCCTGCTGGCATTTGAATTGTATTTGGTGAGTTTCTTGCCCTTTATGCATTCCCGACCCTTGACATTTTAGCCTTTACAGGACCTTGTCACTGTAACATACTCAGTTACCCGCCTGACACCAGGCCGTTTGACTCTGGACATCACTTCTTTCCAGCTTTGCCAGCGCCTGTGGGATTGGGTGTCACCTTGCAGAAGGTCATTGCAAGTGGGGACATTCAGGTTGATTGTACACTTTCTTACTCTTAGAATGTACTTTACTCTTGCTTCCTTAACAGGTAGATTCTCTCTTGTGGCCAGAGGTTGGCTCTACAGCAAGTGGAGACCAGACTTCTCTCTGGACTTAGAGCTGGGGCAGAGGCTCCCTCTGCAGGATGGTTTTGGGAAAGCAGCACAAGAAATAACTTCCTCTTTCTGGTGTGTGTGTGTGTGTGTGTGTGTGTGTGTGTGGCAGGGAGGGTCCATACTAAATTATGTTTTCTAATTAAAAAGTAATTTGTAGTCATTATAACACATTATAAAACGTATGTATTCCAGGCATGGCACACTTTCTCTTTCTTCTTCCCATTTTACTCCTATCTGAGAAACAATTCTCCAATGATTCCACAGAGACTAGTCCCCGGTCACTGTGGTTGCCTGTGCCCATGGGATTCAGCCCTAGGAACTCTCCACAGGGAGTGACCTTGGAAGGGCTACCAGCTCTCTGTGCTTGACTTCTCCCTGCTCAGAGGGAAGTGGCTATTCTGACATGACTGGATGAGGTCCCTCTGTGATCCCTCTGCAGCTGGTGCACAGCTTGGTGTGGTCCTTCAGGGCAGGTGAGAATCCCCATGGTGTGAGCCCACCCTCCCCACTTCTGCACTATCCACCCCCTGCATACCTTGTCCGTGTGCTTTGTACCACGCAGAAAGACACCCAGGTAATCTGGGAGGTTTTCTGCTCATGGCTTGACTGGGGCTGGCTACTCACCTGTGTAAGTCTCATTGGCTGCAGAGGAGGGATGGGACTAAGCAGGCGGCAAACACTGCAGCATCAGACTGTGAGCTGTCTTGGCCAAGCCGGGTGGCTGCTGGCACCTGGTCTACTCTGCTGGTTTCTAAGTGGCCTTGGGCTCTGTGCTGTTTATTAACTTGCTTCTTTCCATTTGGGGAATTCACATAGCCACTTAGCTATGTGGCTAGCAGTGGTCAATGGCTGGAATGTAAGCGTTAGCTAAACAGGTCAGAATATAGACATCAGTGCTTTTGTTCATTTCTGGAGCACAGATTTGGAAGGGCTGCTTTGTGAGCCAGGCACTCAGCAAGGACTTGGATTCCCGGTTCAGTCTTCTCCTGGGAAAGAATGTTTCTGTATTCCAGTGCAAAAATGTGAAAACCCTCTGACAGCTGGAGGCTGTGGTACAACTTGGACCTGCTGCTGGCACTCAGTCTGGGTCTGAATGCAGCCTTCCCAGATGACTGTGTAGCAGCCTGTTTCTCTTTCAAAGTACCCCCATGGTTCCTGGTCCTGTGGAGAAGTCCCTCAGCAGTGGCTGAAGCATGTGCCAAGTCCCAGCTTGCCTCTCTGTGAGGGTCTGTGCTGTCTGTGAGTAGACAGGCTAGAGGCATGGTGCTGGGCAGAGCTGGGTTTGGGCTTTTCTCCACATAGGAGCACTTGGTAATACTTGCCAAACTTGAGAGAAACAAAACATAGTAAGAATAAAAATATTTTTCTTGATCAATTAAGCCATTTCTGTGGCACTTGGAACCAAGGGTGTCTATTGCTGTGGTAAAGCACCATGACCAAGAGCAACTTGGAGAGAAAAGTGTTTATTTGGATTACACTCCACTCACAGTCTATCAAAGAAGGAAATCAGGAAGGAACTCAAGGAAGGAACCTAGAGGCAGGAGCTGAGGCAGAAGCCAGGAAGAAGTACTGCTGTCTTGGAGTGACTTGCTTAGCTTGCCTTCTTACTCCCTTCAGGATGTCTGCCCACTGGTGACACCACACACAGTGAGCTGGGCCCTCCCGCATCTACCCCACCCCTCACCTCCTGTCTTTCATCATCTCTCAATAATGCATTGTGAATACATCAGGGGATTGATTCAAACAGGCAAGTTCTTCAGGATTCCCAGGGAAGCTTTCCCAACACCCTCCAGAGGTGAGCGCCACAAATCCCATTGGCCCTTCTCAGCCCAGTCAGGCTGATCATCAAGATTCAGCATTGATGCCAAACTTCGCACTTCAAAAGATCCGATACATAGCTTCTTTGTAGTTTTAAAAAATAAAAGTTGAGTTTTGTCAGTCTTGTGTGGATTAACCTCAGAGAAGCAATAAAAGAAGACCAGATCTCTGAACACCACAATAAAATAAGCAAAAGCCCCAATCACAGAGGGAATCTGCAAGGTTTCCAGAGGAGGGGTGCATTATGGTCAGGTAAGGCTGTGCTCATGTGGAGGCAAGAAACAGGGAGTTGGCCCTCCCAATGTGGTGTGAGGGAATACCCGATGACCGCTTTCAAGTGTAGAGAAGAAATAAGACATATCCAGGCATAAACCTCAGGACCTTGGGAGATGCCATTACCAGCTGTCTTTCTCTGAAATACCAAGGGAGTCTTTCTGGCAGGAGAAATCCCCCCTAATGATACAGGAACCCAAGCCAGCTTGGCGTACAGTGAAGATAGAGGTTGTGGTGAAAGGGAGTCAGTGCTGGCCGCACCCTTTAGTTTTATCTGGGATGTTCTGATTACTGATTACTGTAATAAACTAGAGATCATTCTTTATCATGCTAAGAATCCTTGACATAAAATCTAACCCCCCCCAACACATTTTTAAGTGCCTATTAGATACAGGCAAACTGTTGTACACCAACTTTCTGAAACTTCATGTCTATGGATGAGCAACTCCTCACTCCACCGGCCCTCAGCCACCAGCAACCACGGTTCTTTCTGCTTCTCTGAGTCTGATGATTTTTTTAGTCCTTCTAAGTGAGACCTGTGACTGGCTTAATCTCTGGCAGCAAGATGTTCTCCAGGTTCATCCATATGGTCACTTATTGTAGACGTTTCTTCCTTTTTAATGATCCAGTAATAATCTGTTCTGTGGATGTGCAGGCATCAAGGGGTAAATCAAAGAGAGACAGAGCAGGCCACACTGCCACAGTGGCACCTTTATGTGGCAGGAGAGTGGGGTGTCACCAGGTTAACATGTGAAAGAAGCCAGTTGAGAAGCCTGGCTCCATGTAGCAGGCAGAACATAAGTACTATATAAATGACATAGAAAAGGCTGGAAGCCCTTTGGCCAGTGGTTTTTTTTTTTTTTTTTTCTTTTTTTTTTTTGGCAGGGGGAGGGGAGAGTATGCCTTTCCTCCTATTTGCTAGACTTCTCTCATTCTTAAAGCATCCTTCTCTTTCTTAATAAACTGTCTCTATTTCTGTTACCTTTCCACGTGGCTCTGGTACAATTCTTTGTCCTGGGACACAGAGCCAAGAAATCTCAGTGGATTTCTCCCACCCCAGCTCTATCAGTACCTAGAACACTTGTGTTCAGTTTCTTCTGAAGTGAGCCCCTTGAAAGCTTGGCTTCCTGGAACTATTGTGTGCGCTCCACCCCCTCCCTCCCCGCTGAAGTCAGTGTGAGTCATATTTTCTTTGAGCGGTGGCTGAAAACATCCTGATGGGAACAGTGGAAAATCCGATTGGATTTGCTGTGTTCAGAACCACACGGTCAAGTGTCAGAGCCACGAGCCCCAGCTGATGTCTTTACCTGGATTCCTTCCACTCCTTGCTTGGAGGTCTTGGTGACTCTTGTGGACCAGTTCTCCTCAGACAGCTTCTATCCCCTTAAGTTCAGTTTGCATCAAAGACGAGTTTCTCCACTGAGGATTGAACTGTTTATTCTGTCATTTTAAAGCTCAGAGTGGGAGCAGCTGGCATCATGGGCCAGCCACCATCAAGACAGATGGCTGCCCAACTGGAGACTCTCCATCCAGAGACAGTCCTGTTTGAGGAGTGCTCCCTCCTCCCGCCTGCTGTGCTCCCTTGGTTGGTGTCCTGCTGTTTCTTTCACAGAGGCGATTTCAGTTGTTTTTGGAACTTTAATGAAGTTCTAAGACTGTGTGAGGTATATGGGTTTTGACATGGTTTTGCTTCTTAGAAGTCTCTGGCCAGGTTGGAAATCTGTGGGTCAGGGTATATCACACGGCCAAGTGAAATACAGTGATGGCCTACATGATGCTTGTTGGAGTCTGTGGCAGTCACTGGCTTCACAATGTAATGCATATCACACTGTGGGTAGTGTTAAGCCATTTCCTGCCACTTGATCACAGGTGACACACACTTGGTTGGTGATTTTATCCCTGAGTGTGACTCCATCTCAGAGAGCAAGAGCCTCTGTTGAGCTGCACCAATTTCTACTGCCACCAAGTCCCTTGTGCGAGGTGTAGGCTGGTCTCATCTTAACCAGGTCCACGTGCAGTCCAGGCCTTACCTGTGCCAGCCTCTTCCAGTGCTCTTTGCTAATAGGGCAGGCAGAGGCTCGCCTAGCTCTAGTGTTTGCTGCTGTACAGCTCAACTGGGTTTCTTACCTGCTGATTCCTCCCACATACTGCTTGAGATAAGTCCACTTTCTATTTATAAGCCTGCCTCATACTGTCTTCATATGCAAGTTGTGAGGTTTGGGAAAATATCACTGGCCTTTGGGTCTCATATTATATTGCCTCATTCATCTTTCAGTGGGAAAAGGGTTGACCTTGACATTTCAAATTCTATTAGCTCATAATCCATGGCTTATCCTGGAAACCAACTCCTACATCATTTAAAAGTTACATTTAATCGAAAGAAGATGTGAACTTAATAAGAAAGCTGATTCTGAATTTGCTTCATCTTTGATGTGGCATACTGGCAGTTTAGACAGGGAGCGTTTTCCCTTAGGATAGGCCTTTGGTGAAATGGAAGTATTGGTTGTGGGATGTCCACTAAAGGAAAACCATGAAAGCAGGGTGGTGTAGGCAAGTGCCCCTCCTGAGCCTCTTCAAGGAGGTGCAGTCCACTAAGCCAACCTACAGCCACCTGGTTTTTTCCAGGGGGTATTCTGCATCACAGGTTTCTCAGAATGCTTTCTTCCTGCTGTGTTAGGGCAGTAGTAAAGGCCCACGAAGGAAAAGCCTGTGTGCAGACCTAACTTTCCAGTAGAGCAGGGCAACACTTGGCCAAGGAACCATCAGTCAGGACTGCGGGACCACTCCTAGAAAAGTGACCTCTCTTCAAGTCAAGCCAAAAAGACATGTGGAATAACTGTCCCTCTAGTGAGCTGTCATATTTTTCCTTCCCAGAATCCCTGCCCCTTCCCCAGCACAGTCTTTTATAGTCTCTCTGCTTCATACTTCTGCTCGCTTTTCTGAGTAACTCGGAAAATTTCCCCCTTCCTTCTTTTTATCCCTGTTCTACCATGCATTCCCCAATCATTGGTCTTCTTTGCTCTTCCTCTCCCATCTCCCTGCCATGTGGCTTCCCGCTGGCATGTGGCTGATCTTCAGACTTGCATAACTTGAACAGCACAGCTTTTTCCCCTCCTCTCCTTTATTTGCCTCTTTCAGGTAGCTGCTGAGATTTACAGCTTGCTGACTTGGGTTTTTTCTTTTTTCTTCTAGCTTTCTTTTGTTTAATTATTGCTACTACTACTAATGTGGTAGTTTGAATATGATTGGCCCCCATAATCTCATACATAGGGAGTGGCACTATTAGGAGGTGTGGCTTTGTTGGAATGGGTATGGCCTTGTTGGAGGAAGTGTGTCACTTGTAGGGGCAGGCTTTGAGGTTTCCTATGCTCAGGATACCACCCAGTGTCTCAGTTTACTTCCTGTTGCCTGCAAGGTGTAGGACTCTCAGCTACTACCCCAGCACCGTGTCATGATGATAGTGGATAAACCTCTGACGTTGTAAGTGAGCCAGCCCCAATTAAATATTTTCCTTTATAAGAGTTGCCATGGTCATGGTGTGACTTCACAGCAATAGAAACCCTAACTAAGACAAATAATAGTAACAACAACAACAACAACAATAATAATTAATAAATAAATAAAGACAGGCTTTCACTGTGTAGCCCTAGCTGGCCCAAAACTCACTATGTAGACCAGGCTGCCTAAAACTCACAATGGTCAGTCTGTCTCCGTCTCTTGAGTGCTGGGATTAAAGGTATGAGCACCATACCAAGCAGGGTTTTTCTTTTAAACTACTGAAATTGTCCTTGAGTTTCTGTGTGAGGCTGTATGAACCCCAGGAGGAGGTCCTGAGTTCCCTTGCATCAGCGGAAACATCTTCCCCGAGACACTGAGAGGTGCATGCTGTTGAGAGGTTTCTTGTGTAGAATTGCCATGTTTTTAGAGTTCCCAAAGCTCCTTAGCTGGCAAGTGATTAGAGCACACAGGGACAGCCCTCCACCTTCATCCCTGTGTGGCCTGGAATATACATTTAGAACATGATGGTTAGAACAAACTATACAGGAAAGTAATGATTTAGCAATCGAAATAGTCAGCATGAAGGGCCAGGGGCCTTGGCTAAAGTTGGCTTTGTTGCCAACTAGTTCAGCTATCATAGGTCACCTAGACTGGTTACCATTGGGTAAACTACCCCAATGATGACCTACCCTAATGGTCATGAGGAAGTAGCCCAGTGGCCATGGTGTAACCTAGCCTGGTGACCTTAGGATGACCTTATCTAGCGATCTAGCCTGGTGACCATGGGATGAATTAGTCCCGTGACTATAGCGTGCCCTCATCTAGTGGCCCTGGGGTGAACAGAGGCATTCATTTCATCCGTTGGAATCTGTGAAGATTCCCCGCCCCTCCTTCCCCTCCCCAGTTTGGGCCGTTTTTCCTGCAGTAACTCCATCCTGGCACCAGGTGGTGCCAGATGCACTCAGGAGTGAGGGATGTTCAGGACAATTTGCATCCCTCAGTTCCTTTTGTACTTCCCATTACTACGAAAATATCCACCTGTATTAGACAAGACTCTGAAAGAATGACTAGATACTTATAAATATGGGCTGGACTTACTCTGTAAAATGCCTCCTTTCCTCTTGATCTTGTCTTTTCCCCGGTGCCACCCTGTCTCTCCCGTGACTGGCTACCATAAGTGGTTCAACTGTGTGGAACAGAGAAGGACTCTGGGATGGGAGCTGTGCAGCCTTTAAAATGGCAGTTGTAAAGAGTTTTCTAAGAGCTCCAGAGAATTCTGGTGGAATGGTAAATGCAAAAGCAAGCTGGGCTGCAGCACTGACCTCAACTACACAAGGATTCCCTCAGGTTGATGGGTGGACTGCAAATCATTTCTGTCTCCTCTTCTTGGTTTTCTGTGTGCACAACTCAAGGGGCTTTCAGGAATGGTTTCCTGGGAGTCTCAGTCACACTGTCTTCCTGGCCACCAAGAGCACTTACCTTCTCTCCCACACTCTGAGAGTCACACTTGGGGGATTACAGTATAAAAGAGGGCTCCATGGTCCCACCCCTCTTGTAGGCTCAGATGAAAGGTTCTCGGGTTGGTTTGCTGGATTCTGCAGCAGTCTGTTTTTAACACTTGGCACAGAGGAAGGGAATCACTGGCATCTGGAAGCCAGGCAGAACCTATGTGTGGCCTTGGTGGTGACAGATAGTGACAAATCTAGAATGAAGAGAGTTGGGCCTCTTGTCTAAAGGCAGATCAGGCATGATTTTGCACGTTGTGTTATGTTGGGTTCCTGCCTGTGGCATTCCAATGTCTTGCTTATCCAGCTGGGAACACACAGAGGGTTGGCACTTAGAGCCCCCAGTGGAGCTGTTTGATATCATAGCAGATTCTGGACTAGAGTTTGGTCAAATAACTGGCCGCCAGAGCCTGGCCTGGTTGCCACAGAAAATTCACCATCATAGCAGCTGGCCACCTCACAGGTCTTCTTATGGTGCTGTCACATCTGGCTGCCATTGATGAGCTGGCCCACGTGACCACAGCCGCTTTGCTTATTCATCTATGGGCATCTTGGCCTCCAGACTATTCCTCAACATCTGGCGTCAGCTACATCCATTTTTTTTTTCACACACCATTTGTTTAATGATAGCCAGAAACCCACTAAGAAAAGAAGCAGCGTGGCCGGCTCTTCAGTTACTCTTCTTCAGCAGTAATGGACATTGTCTATTTTTTGCATGAAGTGCTATCCACTGGGTGCCTCAGCTGATGTATTATAATTACAGCCTTTAGGAGCAAAAAATAAGAGCAGGCAGTTCTGAAAAAGAGGCCTCACTTAACTCCCTAACTGAATTCCCTCACAACGGAGAGAGGTCAATATAACTTGGTATTGTTGTTCTTCTACTTGGGCAGCTGAGGGTGGATGGCACCTCTGCCTTGGCCCCTCTCTGTCCATGTTGGGGTGTCCCTTGAGCACACCTGGGCCATGCATTAGATAGGTGTATTCTGTGCACATGTTGGGTGGGGCATGCTGATTGTGGTCAAAGATGCAATGATCTGTTAGCTTCCTTCCCTAATCCGAAACTTAGTTCAAGCTCCTCAGCTCCTCCTTGCTGCCTCTTCCTTATCTTTGAAGTAAGACTATGAGCTGACTTTTGGGGGACCTGGGAGAGGGGTGGTGAAAATTAAGCAGAATAATGCATGCAAGCCAATGATCAGAGCAGAACCGAGAGTGTATCAGTTGTTTTGACTACACTCTAATGTCATCACTAAGCTCTGTCTCTCATCCAGAAAGAGCTGGACCAGGGCAGCTGGATTTTGCCCTGAAGAGTATCTAGGCTGAACTGAGTTCTCAGTAAGAAGTGAAGTTTAGTATTCATTTGATGACTGGGTGGGACAGTCGGGTCATCAGAGATTCCTGAGGGCTTCTGTGTCTCCGTCACAGGGTCACACAGGTGCCCAGTGATGATGGGGCTTGTATCATCTGCCACAGGGAGCACAGAGAGGCAGGGTGCAGAGTTCCTGAGGTCTGTGTGCCTGCACCAGGCACTACCCAAACCCCAGCAGTCTCTAGGGCACAAGGGAATGGGGGTTGTGGTTTCCATCTCTCTAATTACACCTGTTCTCTTGTCTGTTGCCCAAAAGATCCCACAGATATAGCTTATTCTTGGCTCAAGCCTGTAGCTGGAGAGCTCTCTCTCTAGCTCCCGCCAAGTCCCGGCAGTCCATAGCCCACTTATAAAATAAACACACAGACGCTTATATTATTTAAACTGTTTGGCCTAATGGCTCAGGCTTCTAGCTATCTAGTTCTTACATCTTAAATTAACCCATTTCTATAAATCTATACCTTGCCACGTGGCTCGTGGCTTACTGGCATCTTCACATGCTGCTTGTCATGGTGGCGGCTGGCGGTGTCTCTCCCCCCCCCCCACCTTCCTGTTCTCTCCATTCTCCTCTCTGTTAGTCCCGCCTTTACTTCCTGCCTGGCTACTGGCCAATCAATGTTTCATTTATTGACCAATCAGAGCAACACATTTGACATACAGACCATCCCACAGCACTTCCCCTTTTCTTTTTTTTCAAAAAGGAAGGTTTTAACCTTAACATAGTAAAATTACATATAATTTGGGAATTTGGGCGTAGCTTCTCTTACTACTTCCTGCTGGAGGGGGCCGCTGTATCTTATGGGGACACAAAGAAAATTTTAGGATTATGGAGTAGTCCATGAGGCTGTATTGTCTGAGCCAGTTGCCTTCAAACCGTTCTGGATGTTGGATCATCTGGGCCATGGTGTCACCGGAGACCTCTCAGGGGGTCTTGGCTGGTCAAACCTGATGTATCTTAATCTGGAACAAATCCATAGCCTCTGGCTCTCTGTGGAAACAAAAGCAGAGCTTCCTTTCCAAAGCAACATATCCTTACATCCAAATTTTGAAGTCAAGGTACCTTTAAAGTATACATTTTGGCATAATTCAACAGCTTTTGCAATCAAATGTTTTTCTTCAGTTACGAATATCAAAGAGAACATAATCCAGATTCTCTGTGTGGTAGCCATCTTTATGTGGCTTATTTTTTATATTACCTTGAGCCTATTGCTTTAAACTGCAGCTTTCTAAGACTGAAACGGTGCTGTGGCTGCTGGCTCCACCCACTTCAGCTTCCCAACATGGCAGTGATACGTTTACCACCAGCTCTGGGAGCCATCAACTCTCAGAAATAGTGGGTCTATGCTTCTATCAAAACAGCGTGTAGCCCAGAAACCTCTTTTCGTTTTGTACTAGCAAAGGCTAAATCCACCACACAGCTTAATGTGCCACTTGCAGAGGCCTCATTCCCGCCATACTGCAGGTCGAGCGCACACACCAGGAACTCGCCATAGTAGCTTAAACACGCAGGCTGCCACTAACTTGAGAGAAACAACTAGGAACTGTTTTTTGCTCCGTTTTAGAATCTTGTTTCTCAGGTTTTAGGTGGAAACTCTTGCCCCACGTTGGGCACCATTTGTAGGTGGAGAGCTTTCTCTCCAGCTCCCGCCAAGCCCCAGCAGTCCGACAGCCCACTTATAAAATAAACACACAGATGCTTATATTATTTAAACTGTTTGGCCTAATGGCTCAGGCTTCTAGCTATCTAGTTCTTACATCTTAAATTAATCCATTTCTATAAATCTATACCTTGCCACATGGCTCGTGGCTTACTGGCATCTTTACATGCTGCTTGTCATGGCGGTGGCTGGCAGTGTCTCCCCCCCCCCTTCCTGTTCTCTCCATTCTCCTCTCTGTTAGTCCCGCCTATACTTCCTGCCTGGCTACTGGCCAATCAGTGTTTTATTTATTGACCAATCAGAGCAACACATTTGACATACAGATCATCCCATAGCACAAGCCAATTTCCTTGTTACCTTCAAAAGGCCCAGTGTTGGAGGTATTTGCCATTAGAAGGCCTCGTCACAGTTCTTCTGTTTCTTGCTGCTTTGAACTGGCTGGTGCAGAAGAGCAGTGTCTTGGTCAGGGTTTCTATTATTGCAGTAAAACACCATGGCCAAAAACCAACTTGGGGAGGAAAGGGTTTATTTGGCTTACACTTCCATATTGCTGTTCATCATTGAAATGAGTCAGCACTGGAATGCAAACAGGGCAGGACCCTGGAGGCAGGAACTGATGCAGAGGCCATGGAGGGGGTGCTGCTTACTGACTTGCTCTCCATGGCTTGCTCAGTCTGCTTTCTTATAGAACCCAGGACCACCAACCCAGGAATGACACTACCCTCAATGGGCTGGGCCCTCCCCCATCAATCACTAATTAAGAAAATGCTGTATAGCTAGATCCTGTGGAGGCATTTTCTCAATTGAGGTTCCCTTCTTACAGATAACTCATTTGTGTGTCAAGTTGACATAACACTAGTGAGCAGAAGCACCTATTGTCCTAGATGTGAGGAAGCGGCTCACGTCCAGGAGATTGGTTTGTCCCCACACAAGGCCCAATATGCCTCCTTGCTTGCTTTGTATTGGAGCAGTCACGCATGTCACTGGATCTTTGAAGACTCTTCATCTCTGCTCAGAATGTGGGTTAAATATCACGTGTATGCAGTGCCAACCGACCTCAGGAACATCACTGTGACCAAGCCTGAGTGGTGCCTACCAGCAACCATGTGTCTCCAACATCATGTCTAGCATCATGGCTGTGTCTCTTCAAGCCGGGTCTGTATTTCATGAGGAACAGAGGGTTTCCACCCATTCTCCTAATCTCTGTCTTCTTTTTATTTTACTTACTTCAAGACCTGCAAGACTATGTGTGTGCGTATGACTTGGGAACCCAACAGCACTTGCACACTTTCCGCTCACTCCCATGTCTGGATGTGTAATTCAGAAACTCAGATGGCATTTGGAAGCCATTGCTGATGGAATGTGTCCACACTTCTCAGTGTGTATACTCCAGTTCTACCCAAATTGCACTAGCCAGAGAGCCTAGGGCCTCACCTTTCCTTTTCAGAGATGGAAGGTGATATCTTTGCAGCTTGGGAGCTCCAGTATGCCTCTTATCTGCGTAATTTTGTGCTTGGTCTGTGGGTTGCAGTATGGCTGTGTAGGCTGGTTCTACTGTAGTGCTTGGTTCCCTGAAATGATCCTTTAAACCTGTGAAAATGAACAAATCCCAGCAAAGTTGCATTTCCTTGACTTCTTTCTGCATGTAGTCATTGAATAGTGGACTTTGGTGAGGCCGTTCTAGGAGGAAGCCCCATTACTCCCATGGGACACTGACTGCCAACAAGCACACAAGCCCCACGTCCCTGGCTTTGGCTTCACCCTCTGTAAGTCACAGACCCAAGAGACAGAGAGGGAGGTCAGAGAACTGAGGGCCAAGACATACCTCCCTTAGTCTTTTGTTGTTGTTTGTTTTGATTGCATTTGCTTTTGCATTCATGTACTTGGTCTGCCTGTGCCGGGGGAAGGGGTGGGCACACGTGCCATGGCACATATGTGGAGGTCAGAAGACAACTGCGCGAGTTGTTCTTTCCCTCCATGTGGGTCCTGGGGATTGAACCCAGGGAGTCAGGTTTGGCACCTTCACCCGCCGGCCCTCCATTTAGTTTTCTTTTTAATCGAAACATCAGGCTAATAAAAATTATTTATCATCCACAGGTATTGATGAATACATGGCACAGCCGCTTGTTCACTGCTTTCTAATTTTTTTTATGTGCATGTACATGCTTGTATATGCACATGTGGAGGCCGAGGTCCATCCTGGGTGTCTTTGTCTATTTCTCTCCACCTTATTTATTTACTTACTGTTTTGGAGGCAGGGTCTCCTACTGAACCTAAAATTCTCCTGAGTGGCTGGCTAGTGAGCCCCTGGGATCCTCTTGTCTCTGCCCCCAGTGCTGGGACTGCCTGTGTGCACTGCCATGCCCAGCTTTTCAGTGCGAGTGCTGCGGATCTGAACTGGGGTCCTTCGGCTTGTGCAGCAAGTGTTTTACCACTGACCATGTCCTCAGCCTTGGTCACTGCTTTTAAATGTAAGAAGTCTAAACCTCTGTGTAGTCCCTTTGAATCAAGCAAACGTTCTCCACTCCCCGAGAAGTAGTAGCTAACTAGGGAGGAGGCCTGTGATTTCTTCCTCCATTCGGCTTCATTTCACTTTCATTTTCATGGAAACCATGAGATTGTTTTCATGTTTCAGATCAAACATGGTTTTGAGCAGAGAGTCCGTTACCCAGCTGTCCTGAGAACCATCACTTATTGCTGTTCAAATTTTATCCAAGCCATCTGCTGCTTTTCTGTCTTTCCATTTGTTTTTGAGGCACATCACAAGAAAACTGCTTCTTGACATATCTCACTCAGAGAAACTACAAAAAGAAAAAAAAAAGAGGTGGGGAGGGGGGGGACACACCAGAGCTTTAGAAGCTGTTCTGCCAATGCATTTTGCATGAAAAATTCGATGCTATACACCAGTTAGCGTTTGGAAATCAGTGCTGATTAGAAACAACACACACTTTATATTTATTAATAGCATGGGCATCACTAAGACCCACACAGGTTGTATTCTCTGAGGCGTGAGAACAGGCAGTAGTTAAAGGCACACAGGTCGTGTGTGGCTCACCACTAACCCACGGGGTAGATGGCTGCTGTATTGCCAGCTTTACCACCCTGGAACAAACACCAAGGCACTCAGACTGTCAGGAGAAAGGTTCTGGCTTGCAGCTGGATGTTCAGCCCATGACCCACTTGCTATGTTGCTCCGGGCCTGCGGCAGTCCACCCTGGGGCAAGCATGTGCAGAGCAGAACAGCTCATCTCGTGATCAAAAAGCCAAACAGGGATGCACACAGTGGTACAGGCCCATGATTCTGGTACTCAGGAGGCTGAGGCAGGAGGATCGTGAGTTCTAGGCTACCTTGGACCACTCAGTTGTGACCCTGTATTTCACACACACACACACACACACACACACACACACACACACACACACACACACAC